>OZ014519.1:114194638-114202138 GCA_963966055.1 Lathyrus aphaca | reverse complement strand
GGGTTAGTGTGGTTTCTATCCTAATGAAGAAGGAAAGAAGAAGAGAAGAAGAATATAGAAGAAGGGATGAGCAAGGCCTAATCTAAACAAGCAAATGGTTAGCTCAATAAGAAATAAGAAGAAAATTATACTTGGAGATGTGGGACTCAATTCCCACACCTCACACTTACCATAGCCCCTGCAAGGTTAGTAACAAGCATACAAATGAAACAAGATGAACAAGATAACATGCTAACATCACACAAACAGAAGTGAAATGATATGTACAAGTGCACAATGCATATGCAACTCAAAAGAGTGAGAGATGAAACTTATAAGTCAAAATGATGCAACATGAACACAAATGCAAACTTATGTACACTTAAGGAGAATGCAAAGCAAATATGCACAAAAATGGACACAATGCCCACAATCAGAACCAAAACAAGATGAAGAAGGGCTTAAGAAGCCAACAAGATGAAGAGAATGGAGGTACAAGTCCAAACAATAACCCAATGGGAGTGAAAGAAGAAATGAGGAGGTAAAAGCACACTTAAGAAAGGAAGAACACAAAAGGTAAGCAAACACAAAAGTTTCTAAGACACAAACCCTATCCTAGGACCAGTAAGGTACCCATACCCCAAAAGAACCCCAAATGAGAAGAAGAAATTGGCACAAGTGCCCTTCTAAACTTATATGAGACCTAAAGGACCAAAAGAAGCAAAATGGGACAAGGTTCAAAGTAAAATTCAAATTAAATCAACCAAGTATCTAAAAATTCCACCACTCAAGTCAAAAGATCTTAAAACATGTTATATTAATGAGCCAAAAGTATTTGAAAGAATTCAGAAGCAAACTAAGTCAAATGGAGGCTTAAACACAAGCTAGGGTTACAAACTTCCAACACAAGTCAAAGGACCAAGACCTAAGAAATAAAAATCTAAAAATCAAGAGAAAAATCACACATGAAGTACATTGTCTTAAGAATCCAGAGCAAAAAGAATGGGAACAAAATTCAAAATAATGAAGTGTATGCAAATTGGACAAGGCAGTGTACTCAAAAATGAACTTAAAAAGAAGCTAATTGAAACAATGAATTAATTGTGACACGTGGAAATGGAAAAAAAAGAAAATAAAAATATGGAAAAATAAACGACACTTTAAATATGACTCATGATTTTTTTGAGAATTTTTTAATGAAGGCAACTATTTTTAATAATTGAAAACTAAACTGAAATAAAAGAAAAATAAAGTGAAAAAAGAAATTAAAGGAAATGGTTAGGAGGTGTAGGAAGTAAGGTTTTGAACTGAAAATGGTTTGGGCTCAATGTGAGGGGGGTGAGCATAGCACTCCAAGCCCACTAAGGCTATGCTGGTTCACTGAATTATGGTGGGAATTTGAATTAAAAAACTGGAAAAAAAGAGATCCGTAGGATGCATCAGACGCGTGGGCTTGAACTTTCATTAAATGATGTGGCAGTTTGGCTGATTGTGAGTGGATAGTACACGATAACTATGGTATGCTGAGCAACACAATGAATTAAATGAACTAAAAGAAATCACGTGGGAGAGAGGGTGGAGGTAGGGCTACGTGGCCAGATCTGAACAGATGAGAGGCTAGATCTGATGGCTCTGGGCTCATCTTCCCCAACGCAAAACCCTAAATGCATAAACCCAGTTTCCGGTGACCAGAGCTAGGGCTCCGGCACCGGAATTCAACACAGAGTCACAAACCTCCATAAAACAACACTAAAATATCCATATCAAGCAATTAACATGTCCTGATCCCAAAAATGACACCAAAATTACCTTAAACCTAATGAATCTATGGGATCGAAGCAAATAAAGTTGCACCATCAAACTTGAAACCCTAATAACTTTCACTACAAAGCATAATTTTCGAATCTAAAAAGTGCAACATGATCAGTATGACACAAGGATTAAGAATCACACATACAATTTCATTTCCAGATCCAAAGATATCAGAGCATACCTGAGTTGTAGATCCTTCAAAACCACCAAGAAAATGCTTCCAAAGCTGCAAATCTAGCTCTTGTGATCTCCTCTTGCAAAATAAATGCAAGAGGAAGCTTGATGGGACCTGGATCAGAAGCTTCAAAGTAATCTGCCTCTGAATGGCACCTTTCTATTCTTGCACCTTAAGCTCAAATGAATGGTGGAATCTTGATCTATATTACTCACTAATCAAGAATATGGAAGAGATTTGTGAAGAATGTGAGAGAATGAAGAGATTCGTGTGAAGATACAAATTGTGCAAAAAGTTGGAAATGAGAGAATGAGAGAATGGTTGTGCTTGCTGAAACCCTAGTTGCTTATGTATCCCCTCACAATTCCATGCTGAAAGAATTGGCTCAAATGCACGTGTGGATCATGAGCTTTTTGTGATTTTGCAATTTGTGCAATTTGTCAGATAAGCATGCCTCCCTCATGCCTTGCTTGCATTCTCAGCCCATGTGCAATGCTTTTTCAAACCTTGATCAAAATCCGATCAATCTTGGCCTTTAGATCAAGCCCTCACACACTTCTCATGATTTTTGCAAAATATCCTCTTTGTATGTAACTTTCTTATTGTGCACGAAAAATGGAATTTATTTGGAGCAAATTGATCACAATGTGATGTATTTTATCATTGAAACAAGTTTGAACCAAAAGCAAGTCATGAAAACAAGTTTTGAAGCTTCTTGCATTTGGTGCATGCATGGAAATGTGAATTTTCCCTAAAATACATGAAACTTTCGAAGGACTTATAGGATGAACCACAAATCCTATGAAAATGTACTTGTACTTTTTGAAAATGGGAGTCCTTACCCTCCAACTTTCATGTTTGACTTTGGTCCATTTGAAGAATTTTTGATCATGTTAAGGCCATTTGAAAATTAGGGCAAAAGTTGCCAAATTTGGAAAATCTCAAAAACCAACTTTGTACCATTTTTGCAAAACCCTTCAAATCACCATGATTCTTGAACTTTAAGCATTCTAAACCTCTTATAACATTGTAAGGACCCCTCTTGGCCAAAAAGATTGGGTTAGACCCCTTGAAATCAGACAGTTGACTTTTTAAGGGCACAATTGACTTTTTACTTCATCTGCAAGCAACTGAGGCATTCTCTGACTTCCACATGGAATTTTCTCATGAAAATTGACACCTAGGATCCTTTTAACATATATAAGACTTTTCCCAAATGAAATGTCCAAATTTGTGGAGTTATGGTGCTTGGATCTCAAACCCTAATATGGGTGCCTTGTATAGGAGCTTTGCCTTGTCCTGAGATCTTTGGTGATCATGCAATCTTCTGAGCTTTTGCCAATGGACTTAATCTTGTAAATGGAGTGTAGACTCACCATAAGAATTGTATACAACCATTGGGACCCTTGTCATGGCCTGAAATGCGTCAAAGACCTCCACAGATGACCATATGCTTGATGCTAGGACATGGAGGATGTTATGCCTCATCTTTCCATGCTAGGATGCTGAGTAAATGATATGTTCATGATGAATATGATGTGATATGATGCTTAAAATGAAGAGGGAAAATTTGGGATGTTACACGTACGATGGAACCACAGATCCAGACGAGCATATCGAGAATATCGATGCGCTGCTCGATTACCGAGGAGTACGAGGAGCTATAAAATGTCGCCTCTTTCCTACAACGCTGAGGAAAGGAGCGATGATGTGGTATAAAAGCCTTGAGGCTGAATCCATCACCTCCTGGAAACAACTTGGACGCACGTTCTCCAGGCACTTCACCGCCTCGAGGCGGCACCCAAAGACAGAAGCTTCGCTCGAAGCGATCATCCAGGGGAAAGACGAACCTTTACGAACTTACATCGAAAGGTTCAATAAAGAGGCAGTCCAAGTGTCCACAACCGACGATATGAAGAAGTATTTGTTGGAACGAGGACTGCGCCCGTCAACAGATTTTCATCGGGCAGTCGGCATCGAGACCCCTGCCACCCTCGACGCGTTCTTGCTAAAAGCCCAAGCCTATATCCAATATGAGGAAAAACAGGCAGCCAACTCAGTAAGAGACGCTCGACGTCGCGAAGATGCGAAGCCCCACCGAGTCGATGAACCCTCGACATCTCGTCGGGGAGGAGACAAAAGAAAGGACGATCTCTCCCATGAACCGCGGGAGCACAGAGGACCCGTCGGCCGATTCCAAGAATATACTCCTCTCCTAGCTTACAGGGAGAAAATCCTGTCCGAGTGTGCCAACTCAGAGTTCAGGAAAGCAGGGGTACGCTTTCCGAAGCAGCAACCCAGAAAACCGGGCACGGACAAAATGAAATATTGCAGATTCCACAAGAGTCATGGCCACAACACAGAAGACTGCATCCATCTCAAGGACGCAATCAAAATTCTTATCAAGGACGGGCACCTTAAGCAATTCACCAAATCCAGAGACACTCCTCGACAAGAAGCGCAGGAGACTCAAAAGGCCGAGGAGGCTATACCCGTTCCTGCGGATGCGAACATGCAGGTTGCCTTGAGCATCTATCACCCGGAAGATTTCTTCCTACCTGATCACACCGGGAGTCCGGGGTACCTTTCCTCCCATAGTCCATGGGAAACCTTTCCATCCGCAATGGTCATCTCGGGAGGAGGGTTCAACAAAATCACGGTCGGATCCATAAAACAGAAATTTGACCAGCTTATTGCGAAGGGGCCCGTGCAAAACGCACCCCTGGACCCACCAAGAGAGGGCTCGGTACCCCTTGCCTTTTATCGAGAAGAACTCCTGGGAGGAGCGCCCAACGCCAGCATTCCTCTGCTCATCCGGGCGCGTATGGAAAATTTTGATGTGAGAAGAATCTTGGTGGACCACGGCAGTTCCTGCGACATTATGTACTCCCAGCTGTTTTCAACACTCCAGTTGAACGAGACACACCTGACTCCGTACGTCGGATCAGACTTGCAAGGTTTCAACGGAGCGGTCTCCCGACCGTGGGGCAACGTCAATCTGTTTGTCACCTTCAGAGCAGCTGAGACGGCTAGGACGGTCAGAGTCCAGTTCCTAGTCGTGGACTGCCTGTCGTTGTACCAGTGCATCCTGGGACGACCAACACTAGCCGAGCTAATCGCCGTGCCATCCACCGTCCACCTGAAGATGAAGTACTACACTACTTCGGGAAAGGTTGCCACACTGCACGGGGACGTCGATGCTGCTCGCAGGTGTTTCGAAGCAGCATCTAAAGGTCTTAGCTCAATATTGTACCAACCGAACCCTTCAACATCGAATTCACCAGATGTTCCCAGGGCTTTCCCTCAGGTAGACTCAATCGACCTGGACTGCAGGTTCTCGGACGACAACGAGGGCGTCCAAAAGCCAACAGATTCACTATCCCGACCAGTCCCGGACGGAGAGTTCGAGCTGATTCCCCTGGGAGATGACCCAACCCGGTGCGTTAAGATCGGAGCACATATGCCCGACTTGGCAAAACGACAGTTGGAAGCTTGCCTCAAAGGGAACGCAAATCTGTTTTCCTGGAGCACCGCAGAGATGCCAGGACTCGACCCCGAGACAGCCTGCCATCACCTCTCCATTGACCCAACACACAAAGCTATCGCCCAACGCAGGAGGAAGCAGTCGACCGAAAAAACTGAAGCAGCTAAATCTGCTGTTAAAGACCTCCTAGAGAAAAAATTTGTAACCGAGGCCAGGTACACAACCTGGCTCTCAAATGTTGTACTTGTGAAAAAATCTAATGGGAAGTGGAGAATGTGTGTTGATTATACTGATCTCAACCGGGCATGCCCGAAAGATGCATACCCTTTACCTAACATTGATAAATTGGTCGACAATTCGTCCGGCTTAAAGCTATTGTCCTTCATGGACGCCTACTCAGGGTATACTCAAATACCCATGCCCGTGTCCGACCAAAATTACACGGCCTTCATGACCGAATCAGGCAACTACTATTACAACGTCATGCCCTTCGGTCTGAAAAACGCAGGCGCGACATATCAGCGCATGATGAATAAAGTATTCCGAGCAGAAATCGGAGATATGCTCGAGGTATACATGGACGACATGATCGTCAAATCTCAACAAGAAACGGACCACGCGTCCCACTTACGAAAAGTGTTCGATCAGGCACGAAAATGCAAAATGCGTTTCAATCCCGAGAAGTGCACATTTGGGGTCCGAGAAGGGAAGTTCCTCAGATTCTACCTAACCTAACGAGGCATCGAAGCCAACCCCGACAAATTCCGGGAATTCGCAGAACTCCCGACTCCTACTTCTAAAAAATCCATACAATCACTAAATGGGGTCCTTACCTCCCTCGCTCGGTTCGTGGCAAAATCCGCTCAACACGCTCTCCCCTTTTACAAGCTCCTCCGCAAAGAGGCAACTTTCGAATGGATGGAGGAGTGCGAGCTAGCGTTGTCCCACCTAAAAAGGGCACTAAGTGAACCCCCAGTTTTGTCTAGACCCGAAGAAGGGGAGATACTTTATCTCTACCTTGCCGTTGCAAACAAAGCAGTAAGCGCGGCCCTCGTACGCGACTTACCCAAGGGGCAGAAGCCTGTTTATTTTACAAGCAAAGCACTCCATGGCCCGGAAATTCGGTATATCCAGGTAGAAAAGGTGGCTTTGGCCCTCCTTCTCGCAGCCAGAAGGCTACGCCATTATTTCCTGGCCCACACCATCATCGTAAGAACCGATCAACCCATAAGACAATTGCTCGGTCGACCAGATATGGCCGGACGAATGCTGAAATGGTCGTTAGAACTATCCGAATTCGACATCAAATTCGAGGGAAGACAAGCTCTCAAAGCTCAAGCACTGGACGACTTCGTGGATGAACTTACTTTCACTGAGCAAGAGCCAAAATCTTCCTCCAGATGGACTATTTTCGTGGACGGGGCATCCGGCCCAGCGGGTAGCGGAGCTGGGGTTATTCTCGAGAACGAGGAAGGGAACATCATTGAAGTATCCTTAACCTTATCTTTCCCCACTTCCAACAACCAACCGGAGTACGAGGCTTTCCTAGCAGGCATACGGCTCGCGACCGACTTGGAGGCAGAAGAAATCAGGATCTGCACGGATTCTCAACTGGTCGCTAGCCAAGTTCGAGGAGACTTTCAAGCCAAAAACGATAACATGGCCGAATACCTGGCCCTCGTAAAAGGCGAGCTAAAGCGATTCAAAAGCGTGGAAGTCAAACACGTCCCGCGAGAGAACAATATTCGGGCCGACATCCTTTCCAAGTTGGCGAGCACCTAAAAGGAAGGGAAACAACAAATACGTCATACAGAAAACTCTTCCTCGACCAAGCATTAGGCAGTCATCAATCCACGAAGACATTAATCTCGTGGGCGACACGAACTGCTGGATGACCCCAGTATTTAACTACCTAACTAAAGGAGAATTACTGACCGACCCAAAACCGGCCAGCAAAATCAGGGCATCTAGGGCCCCCAACAATGGAACCAAAGTGGATTTTTCATCAAATTAAAGTTATATGATCTTTATTTGATCATTGAAGTGCATG
>OZ014519.1:113999638-114192138 GCA_963966055.1 Lathyrus aphaca | reverse complement strand
CATTTTTTCTTTTAAAAATAAAACAAGTTACAAATGAGAGGTGGGTCGGTTGAGCGGTTTTTAATTATACCGTTTCTTATATATATGTGAATGAGAGATAAGATATAAGAAAGTAAAATTTATGAGAGAAAGTAACATAACAGATGCCGATGGAATCAAAAAAGAGAAGAGATTTGGTTATATTCATCTTCTTTCCTATAAAAATTCTTCTATTTATATTTATTTTCACTCTCAATTTCTTATCTTCATATATTCTTTTATCACATATTCTTTTCAATTTATTTGATATTTATTTTTATTATTTCCATTGATAGTAAAGAGGCTTGAAGAAATATTAAAGTTATGGATATAGAGAAAAGTTATTTTTATACCTTAAAGTCATGTATTATTGAACCACAATATCAATTAATTCCCAACCAATAATATAATATGATCTTCATCTTGCTCCTACAATATCTTACCATGGATAAAAACTTATATTTCGTCCTATTTTTAAACTATAGAATGACCATAAAATAAAGTTA
The DNA here is from genome assembly GCA_963966055.1 of Lathyrus aphaca. Taxonomy (NCBI): domain Eukaryota; kingdom Viridiplantae; phylum Streptophyta; class Magnoliopsida; order Fabales; family Fabaceae; genus Lathyrus; species Lathyrus aphaca. The sequence continues at coordinate 114,191,614 of OZ014519.1, read as the reverse complement.
TAAATAAATTAGGAAGATGATGGCTTTATCAGTGCAAAGATTGAACATATGAAGATGATGAATTTATCAGAGCAAAATTGAACATGCTAGCAAATGGCATCTTTTCAAGATAAATTATCACATTATCATTATAAAATTTTGACATTTAAAAAAACTACTTTAGTGCAGATGTTGTACACTTTAATGATACATAATTGATTCATTTAGCATAGTCTACAATATGTACTTTAATTTATAATTAAAATAGATCAACTATTTTATTTGTCTGTTATATTTTATTGCTCTGATATTTTTATTTGATAGAAAATAGAGTCATCATACATTTTTTATGAGATAAACCATTTTGTATTAATGAATTGTTCAATAATTTCTATTTTATTCAATGAGGATGATACAATAGAAAACAACTTTTATCAAACTATAAAATAAAATAGTAAAATAGGGAGAGGAAAATAGGAATGTTCAATACTTGAGGTTCAACATGATTTATTCAATGAGTTTTTTTCATTTCTATTTTACTCTTTAAAATATAATTTAATTAATTCTAAAAATTACAAATAATGAGTGCAGTTTTTTTCCCAAGAAAATGGTAGTTTTCTTTTTTTTTAAATGGTTATAACTACATACAAAAGTTAATTGCATTATACAAGTATAAATTAATGGCACCTGGATAAAACAAAATCATATAAAAAATTCTTCATGTTTATTTTTTTTATTAAATATTTTATTCTCTCTCATTTTCCTTGAAAGATCACTAAACTCATATTGAAGCATTCATGGTTGGAATTGTTAATGCTACTTTTAAAATTGAGAAAAATTACACCTCAATGAATGGGTATGTCATTTATACTCATTTCTAAATATTATTTTCTTTTAATATTATGTCCGTGTCAAAGAATTGTATAAGATCAAAATTCTCATTTACCATTCACTGAAATCTCACTTGATCACTTGAACTTTTAAAATAGCATTTGTACTTGATGTCTAACTTTAACTCTTTTTAAATTACGTAATATGGTTTAATTTAAATTGCAGTATGCTTCAAGTTAAATTACCATTGGTTCAATTATGTAACATTTTTCCAAATTGAAAGACATTTTTTCACTTTTCCCTAAATTGAAATTGCATTGTGTCAGTTAAACGTAATATTTTGTTCAATTAAATTCTTTCCATATTGAACATAATTTGTTGTAGTCCAACAATTATCACTATGTGTAACTGTTTGGGCCGACCATAATACATACCCATCGACCGAACACCCCAAAGGGAGTCATAATTCAATCAGATGGTTTGTAGCGCATAGAAATTATCCTATGGAAGAATACAGGTTATCCCTGGCCAAGATACATCCAACTGCTCTCCAGATTTCACGCTGGCCAAGATACATCCAACTGCTCTCTAGATTTCATGCATTAAAAATAGTGGATTGTTATAATCGCTCCCTTTATAAAGAACACACATGCCAATTCTGTGTACATATTTTCAAATTCAAAATTCATTCATCCTTTTCCCACACACACTAACTTGAGCGTTGAAGTGATAACCTTGAAAATTAGTACCTTCTCATTCGTATCAAGCTCAGATCCACCATATAGTTCATCTAGATCACTAATTTTCCAATTAGTTTTGACTCCACTGCCAAATGATTTTTGAAGTTTTAGTCCCTAAATTTTAAGGTCTTAAAAGTTAGACTCTAATTTTTAAAAGTCATGTATAGTCCTATATCATGTTTCATTATTGTAAAATATCTGAAATGCATTCGTAAAAATAAAATATCTAAAAAATATTAATATTATTCTTGATTTCATTAGTTTTATATTTTATTTGTATAATCTATGACTAACTATTGTCTTTTTTATATTGAATCTGTAGGAATACGTCATGCTAAAACTATTGTCTTTTTTATAGCAATCTTGCTAATTATATAGTACATTTTTTTCTTAATTTATGAATTAATATCATTAGTCTCATCATATAAATCATTAATATTAAAATCAAACTTATAAAAGTTGATACTATTAATATTTTCACGTGGTGCACCTTAAAAAAGCGGACAAACGGGCACGGGAGTGCCCGTTTGAATGCTAATATATATATATATATATATATATATATATATATATATATATATATATATATATATATATATATATGGTGATCTCGTAACAAATATGTGATATAACTAGTTTTTCACAAAATCATGTTATATATATTGCATGCTTATGTGGGAAACTAGTTATATCACATATTTGTTACGAGATCATCATCATATATATATATATATATATATATATATATATATATATATATATATATATATATATATATATATATATATATATATATATATATATATATATATATATATATATATATATATATATATATATATATATATATATATATATATATATATAGCATGCTTATGTGGGGAACTAATTATATCACATATTTGTTACGAGATCACCATATATATATATATATATATATATATATATATATATATATATATATATATATATATATATATATCATGCTTATGTGGGGAACTAGTTATATCACATATTTGTTACGAGATAACCATATATATATATATATATATATATATATATATATATATATATATATATATATATATATATATATATATATATATATATATATATATAACATGCTTATGTGGGGAACTAGTTATATCAATATTTGTTATGAGAACACCATATATATATATATATATATATATATATATATATATATATATATATATATATATATATATATATATATATATATATATATAGCAAGAATATTGTCAATATCAGGATTAGTATCTGTAGCAGGTATATCAGTTGGTGGCTCTTGCTTGATACCATGGATATAAACATCAGAACCGTAATTTCAAGGGATAGCCTTGTCAGAAGAATATTGAATCGGACCAGGAGTAGTAATAATTAGGGGAGCCACCTTTGGCTCAGCAGTAATTTTCACATGACCTTTAGAAGTAATCCTCACAGGACCCTTGGAAGTGATCTTCACAAGAGTATCAGTAACCACAGACACATCTTCAAGCTTCAGGCCTTGGGACATGTCTTCATATAAGCTCTCCACATAAGGGATATTCTCAAACAATATAGTACGATTGTTCATTAAACACTAAATACCTTCTTTCAGCTTCCAACTGTCATTGGGTTGAGAGGCACAGTAAAAACAGTCTTCATTGCAACCCGGAAATAAACCGGCTTGCTGCAGCTTCTTCTTAATAATGGATAGAGGAGTAGTCAAGTCAGTCACAGTAGAAACATAAGAAACATCATCAACAACATTAACAGTCTTCTCATGATTGGGCATAGAAGCAATAATCACATTAGGAGTCTCAGGAGGATCAAACTCAATTTCTCCAGCATCAATCATATCCTGAATCTATTCTTCAATGCCCAACAATTATTATTATCATGACCCAGGCAGTTGGAGTGATATGCACACGTTGCATTGAGATTATAACGAGGAGAGGTAGTATTGGGATTCTGAGGAGGCTCCTTCAAGGTAATCAACTCTCCTTTCAACATGTGTTGCAGAGCCTGAGCCAACGACATATTGATCTTTGTAAATTTTCTCATAGGCGTACCTTACTTAGGTTGACTATTCTCTTACTGATCTTGTTATGTAGGTACATAATTAGAGATTAGGACTGCTACCACAAATTGCTTATTCCTATTACGACCCTGTTGGCTATACACAACATTGGATTATTTCTTTCCATTTGAGGGCTTCTTGGTGGTACTTGAAGAGGTAACCATTTATATCTTACCACTTCGTATTCCACTCTCCACACATTCTCCAATCATTATCAGCTCGGTGAAACCAGATGATGAACTTCCAATGAGATGATTGTAGAAAGGACCAGTTAGTGTACTCATGAACATGCCAACCAACTCCCTGTCAGTTAAAGGAGGTTGATCTCTTATTACAAGATCACTCCACTTCTGGGCTTACTCCTTGAAACTTTCTTTAGAACCCATAGACATGCTTTGGAGTTGCATGCGATTTGGTGCTAAATCAGAGTTATATTGATATTTCCTGTAGAAGGCCTCAACAAGATCATTCCAAGTACGAATATTGCTACTCTCAAGTTTATAGTACCATTCCAATTGAGCTCCAGATAAACTCTCTTGAAAGAAATGAATCCACAACTTCCTGTCAGCAGTATGTGGCTGGATCCTTCGGACATAAGATCTCAAATGCAGCTTGGGACATGACACACCATCATATACCATAAAAGTAGGAACCTTGAAACCAATAGAGATGACAACTCCAGAAATTAAACTCAAATCTTCAAAATCCAATCCAAAAGTCTTCTGCAATTCAATAGCATTCACACGGTCCTCCAGTAACTTATATTTATAATCACCAGTTGAATCATGATAATAATTCTCCTCATAATCAGAATTTCACAGCAGTACCACATGGACTTTCTTCTTCTTTTGTAGAATCATCATCTCTAGGGTTTTCAACCTCATCACCGGTCTTGATTGGAGCTCTGAATCTTCTTCCCAAATTGATGAAGTCAACTGGTTTTTTGGTCTTCTTCTTCTTCTTCTTCTTGGTCAGGAGTGTTTTCAGCTCTTCTTGTCCCTTGGACAAGTTTAGGATCATCTCTTGGAATTGGTCATTTTGAACTTGAAGATCTTTGACAGATTGTTCGAGAGCCATTTCTGCTGAGAAAAACAACGAGAAGATGAGAAACCTGTTGTGAAAACCTGTCATGCAATGATATGGTATGTAGATGCATATGCAACGTTTTCAAGGACCGTAGGATTTAAATTTGTTAAAACAAACAAAAAACTCTTATTAGTAGGCTTGAAATAATGTTGCCTCTTGGGCTTACAAATTAAAGAGAACAAAATTTATAAAGAAAATAAAACATATGAGATTTAAGTCTCCCAGGGACACTTCCTCTTGGTGTTGAGATATGTGTTGAGATTCCGCTCCTCGTGAAGTTGCTTTGTCAGCTCCAACACCCTTTCTTGGCTAGCCCTGAATTGAGCTTCAAAGGTATCTCTTTGCTCCTTCAGTTGGATCCAGGACTTCTGCAGCTCTTCCAAATCAGTAGGCATGTTTGGATGAAGGATGGTATAAGGAATATCTCTTTCAGCAATAGGCTCCATAGTAACCGGTAGAAGAGCAGTGTATGGCATCATAAGAGTCTGAGCACAAGACCGCACCCATCTGAGATAAGGTTCCATAGGAATAAAGTACTTTGGTTCCAGAGTTTTACTATAAACCTTGTTTACCTTACTCCAAGCTCGTATAAACCTTTGACGGTAACCTTGAAGATCGTTGTCGTAATCAAACACAATACCTTGAATAAGCATGTTATGATGACCAATACTCCGGGCATTACCAAATTGACGTATTGCTAAAGAAGGATTATAGGTAATGCTCCCTCTTATGCCAAGGAGTGGCACATTGGGGAACTCTCCATAACGGTCAATGATAGTAACATTTTCCATAGATCGGGAACACCAGTGAATATCTAAATGAGAGAGTGACATTATCCTTTTAGACCACCTCAAACCTTGTTCATTCTTCATCATAGATCGAGAAAGGTGAGAAATAAACCACCTAGATAGTAGAGGTATGAAACATATCAGAGTTCCTCGTGCCTTCCTAGTACGAGTGTAGATAGAGTGTAAAATATCTCCAAGCTATGTAGGCACTGGATTGTGAGTCAGAAATATGTTGATGGCGTGTACATCTATGAACTGATCTGGATTAGGGAATAACACCAAACCATAACTCAACAAGGCTAAGATCTCCTCAAAAGCATTGTAACTCATATCATCCAAGAACACCTGAGCTTTCTCTATCAATACTCTGGCAAGAATACCCTTAACTACACTTCTTGTTTCTAGGACAATGTCTGATTTCTTCAAATGTAGACCTGCAACAATGACTTCAGGTTTAGGCTCTTTCTCCAAGCCTGTGAAGGGTTTCTGATCAAGGATAGGCACACCCAGTAATTTGGAGAATTCTTCCATTGTAGGTATCAGCTGATAATCGGGAAATGTAAAACAATGATGTTTAGGATCAAAGAACTGGAACATGAAACTCATCATATCTTCATCAAACCCTGAGGTAACCAAGTCAAGTAGATAACTATGTTTCTTGATGATCTGGGAGCTTTCAGGAAGCTTTGAGACCAAATCCTTAAACTTGGAAGGTATCCCTACAAAGTTGATCCGGATAGTGTTCCTACGAGTGGAAGTCATATATATATATATATATATATATATATATATATATATATATATATATATATATATATATATATATATAACATGCTTTTATGGGGGATCTAGTTATATGGGGAACTAGTTATATCACATATTTGTTACTAGATCACTATATATATATATATATATATATATATATATATATATATATATATATATATATATATATATATCATGCTTATGTGGGGAACTAGTTATATCACATATTTGTTACGAGATCACCATATATATATAGCATGCTTATGTAGAGAACTAGTTATATCACATATTTATTACGAAATCAATATATATATATATATATATATATATATATATATATATATATATATATATATATATATATATGTTCTGGACTGGCCCAATTCCCATAATTGGGCCAAGCAAACCAACTTGGCAGAAGCGCTCGACGTCGGGCAACATCAAGTATAGTGGTCTCTGTCGACCAAGAACGTACCTACCAAGACAAAGCCCTCCAACGGCTAGTTTTGACCGTTACCTATCTTTACGGATTTCACGATCCGCGCCCAACGGTGTGGACCAATAATCTTCCACTTAGCCCCTTATATAAACCCTCTCATTTGGGAGGGTCAGGTATTCAATTCTCTGACCTTAATTCTCGTACTTGCCCACTCTTTGCTCGGTGACTTACTTCATCATCAGAGTGCCTTGCAGGTACACCCCATCCTCTCCTCACCAACCGTCTTTCAACAACGCTCGAGGCCAGCCGTATCGGATCTTGATCTCCAGGTACGATCAGGTGGCGCCGTCTATGGGAATTCTGATTTCCCCGTTCTTCTCTCTCTCAAAGTCTTCAAAGAACCAAAGTTTTTACCAAGATCCATGGCTGCTCGAGACAATCCGGACAACCGATCAAACGACGGCATGATCCTCACGCAACGTGAGAGCAACATTCATCACCCTCCGCACGAAGAAACCGTGCAAGATCACCCAGACGGGAAGACATCATCGCCTTCTCCCGACCGCAATCAACCTCTGGAGAGTCGCCCGGAAGCCCTCTTTCCCTCGACTCCTTCAGGATCTGACTTCGCCGCCCTGGCCGAAATCCTGAATCAGACAAATCTGTTGCTCCTCGCCCATGGCAAGAAAATCGCCCGTCTCGAAGACAATTACTGTCAACCCCTGTCTCCCGCGAGACACCAGAGAAGGCGCAGTCCCTCTCTTCCCAAGAGAAAGAGGAAGGGACACATCGACGAATCTACTGGCGACAAACGACCCCGTCAATCCCCTCTGCGGTCTTCCCCTCCAAGAAAATCAAGAAGGAGCAGATCAAGATCTGCATCTCCCCGGCGAACAAAGAAGCGCGCTCACACATCCCCTTCGTTCAACTCCAGCGAGGACGAGGACGCTCGAGGTCCCCTCTCGTCAGAAATCATGGCGGCTAAACTTCCAAGAGGTTTAGAGAAACCCCCACCGCTAGGCTCGTACGACGGAACCACAGATCCGGACGAGCATATCGAGAATATCGATGCGCTGCTCGATTATCGAGGAGTACGAGGAGCGATCAAGTGTCGCCTCTTTCCTACTACACTGAGGAAAAAAGCGATGACGTGGTATAAAAGCCTTGAGGCTGAATCCATCACGTCTTGGAAACAACTTGGACGCACGTTCTCCAGGCACTTCACCGCCTCAAGACGGCACCCAAAGACAGAAGCTTCGCTCGAAGCGATCATCCAAGGGAAAGAAGAACCTTTACGAACTTACATCGAAAGGTTCAATAAAGAGGCAGTCCAGGTGTCCACAACCGACGATATGAAGAAGTATTTGTTGGAACGAGGACTGCGCCCGTCAACAGATTTTCACCGGGCAGTCGGCATCGAGACCCCTACCACCCTCAACGCGTTCTTGCTGAAAGCCCAAGCTTATATCCAGTATAAGGAAAAGAAGGCAGCCAGCTTCGTAAGAGACGCTCGTCGTCGCGAAGACGCGAAGCCCCACCGAGTCGATGAACCCTCGACATCTTGTCGGGGAGGAGACAAAAGAAAGGACGATCGCTCCCGTGAACCGCGGGAGCACAGAGGACCCGTCGGCCGATTCCACGAATATACTCCACTCCTGGGTTCCAGGGAGAAAATCATGTCCGAGTGTGCCAACTCAGAGTTCAGGCAAGCAGGGGTACGCTTTCCGAAGCAGCAACCCAGCAAACCGGGCACAGACAAAACAAAATATTGCAGATTCCACAAAAGTCATGGCCACAACACAGAAGACTGCATCCATCTCAAGGACGCAATCGAAATTCTTATCAAGGACGGGCACCTTAAACAATTCACCAAATCCAGACACTCCTCGACAAGAAGCGCAGGAGACTCAAAAGGTTGAAGAGGCTATACCCGTTCCTGCAGATGCAAACATGCAGGTTGCTCTGAGCATCTATCGCCCAAAATATTTCTTCCTACCCGATCACATCGTGAGCCCGGGATACTTTTCCTCCCATAGTCCATGGGAAACCTTTCCGTCCGCAATGGTCATTTCAGGAGGAGGCTTTAACAAAATCACGGTCGGATCCGTAAAGCGAAAATTCGACCAGCTGATTGCGAAGGGGCCCGGGCAAAACGAAACCCTGGACCCACCAAGAGAGGGCTCGGTACCCCTTACCTTTTACCGAGAAGAACTCTTGGGAGGAGCGCCAAACGCCAGCATCCCGTTACTCATCCGGGTGCGAATGGCGAATTTTGATGTGAGAAGAATCTTGGTGGACCAAGGCAGCTCCTGCGACATTATGTACTCCTAGCTGTTTTCAACACTCCACCTGAACGAAACACACCTGACTCCGTACGTCAGATCAGACTTGCAAGGTTTCAACGGGGCGGTCTCCCGACCGTGGGGCTACGTCGATCTGTTTGTCACCTTCGGAGCAGCTGAAACAGCCAGGACGGTCTGAGTCCAGTTCCTAGTCGTGGACTGCCCGTCGCTATACCAGTGCATTCTGGGACGACCGACACTAGCCGAGCTAATCGCTGTGCCATCCACCGTCCAACTGAAGATGAAGTACTATACTACTTTGGGCAAGGTTGCCACACTGCACGGAGACTTCGATGCTGCTCGCCAGTGTTTCGAAGCAGCATCTAAAGGTCTTAGCTCAATATCTTACCAACCAAACCCTTCAGCATTGACTTCACCAGATGCTCCACAAACACCCAGGACCTTCCCTCAGGTAGACTCAATCGACCTGGACTGCAGGTTCTCAGACGACAACGAGGGCATCCAAAAGCCAACAGATTCACTATCCCGACCAGTCCCAGACGGAGAGTTCGAGCTGATTCCCCTGGGAGATGACCCAACCCAGTGCGTTAAGATCGTGGCACATATTCCCGACTTGGCAAAACGACAGTTGGAAGCTTGCCTCAAAGGGAACGCAGATCTGTTTTCCTGGAGCGCCGCAGAGATGCTAGGACTCGACCCCGAGACAGCCTGCCACCACCTCTCCATCGACCCAACACACAAAGCGGTCGCCCAGCGCAGGAGGAAGCAGTCGACCGAAAAAACTGAAGCAGCTGAATCTACTGTTAAAGACCTCCTAGAAGCAAAATTTGTAACCGAGGCCAGGTACACAACCTGGCTCTCAAATGTTGTACTTGTGAATAATCTAATGGAAAGTGGAGAATGTGTGTTGATTATACTGATCTCAATCGGGCATGCCCAAAAGATGCATACCCTTTACCCAACTGATAAATTGGTCGACAATTCGTCCGGCTTCAAACTATTGTCCTTCATGGACGCCTACTCAGGGTATAATCAAATACCCATAGCCGTGTCCGACAAAAAATACACGGCCTTCATGACCGAATCGGGCAACTACTATTATAACGTCATGCCATTCGGTCTGAAAAACGTAGGCGCGACGTATCAGCGCATGATGAATAAGGTATTCCGGGCAGAAATCGGGGACATGCTCGAAGTATATATGGACGACATGATCGCCAAATCTCAACACGAAACGGACCACGCGTCCCACTTACGAAAAGTGTTCGATTAGGTGCGAAAATGCAAAATGCGTTTCAATCCCGAGAAGGGCACATTTGGTGTCCGAGCAGGGAAGTTCCTCGGATTCTATCTGACCGAGCGAGGCATCAAAGCCAACCCTGAAAAATGCCAGGCATTCACAGAACTCCCAACTCCTACTTCTAAAAACTCCATACAATCACTAAATGGGGTCTTCACTTCCCTCGCTCGGTTCGTAGCAAAATCCGCTCAACATGCTCTCCCCTTTTACAAGCTCCTCCGCAAAGAGGCCACTTTCGAATGGACGGAGGAGTGCGAGCTAGCATTGTCCCACCTGAAGAGGGCACTAAGCGAACCCCCAGTTTTGTCCAGACCTGAAGAAGGGGAGATACTTTATCTCTATCTTGCCGTTGTGAACGAAGCAGTGAGCGCGACCCTCGTACGCGACTTACCTGAGGGGAAGAAGCCTGTTTATTTTACGAGCAAAGCACTCCATGGCCCGGAAATTCGGTATCTCCAGGTAGAAAAGGTGGCCATGGCCCTCCTTTTCGCAGCCAGAAGGCTACGCCATTATTTCTTGGCCCACACCATCATCGTAAGAACCGATCAACCCATAAGACAATTGCTCGGTCGACCAGACATGGCCGGACGAATGTTGAAATGGTCGTTGGAACTCTCCGAATTCGACATCAAATTCGAGGGAAGACAAGCTCTCAAAGCTCAAGCACTGGCCGACTTCGTGGCAGAACTCACTTTCACTGAGCAAGAGCCAAAATCTTCCTCCAGGTGGACTATTTTCGTGGACGGGGCATCCGGCCCAGCGGGTAGCGGAGCTGGGGTTATTCTGGAGAACGAGGAAGGGAACATCATCGAAGTATCCTTAACCTTATATTTCCCCACTTCCAACAACTAGGCGGAATACGAGGCCTTCCTGGCAGGCATACGACTCGCGACCGACTTGGAGGCAGAGGAAATCACAATCTGCACGGATTCTCAGCTGGTCCGTAGCCAAGTCCGGGGAGACTTTCAAGCCAAAAACGATAACATGGTCGAATAGCTGGCCCTCGTAAAAGGTGAGCTAAAGCGATTCATAAGCGTGGAAGTCAAACACGTCCCGCGAGAGAACAATACTCGGGCCGACATCCTTTCCAAGTTGGCAAGCACTAAAAGGAAGGGAAACAACAAATCCGTCATACAGAAAATGCTTCCCCGACCAAGCATTGGGCAATCATCAATCCACCTAGACGTTAATCTCGTGGGCAACACGAACTGCTGGATGACCCCAGTATTTAACTACCTAACTAAAGGAGAGTTACCGACCGACCCGAAAACGGCCAGCACAATACGACGAAGATCATGCTCATATTCTCTAGTGGGTGGACGTATGTATCGTCGAGGATTCTCTACACCCCTCCTCAGGTGCGTAGAAGAAGCAAACATCCCACACGTGCTGAGAGAAGTCCATGAAGGAATTAATGCGCAACATCTAGGCGGACGGTCGTTGGCCCGAAAGATTCTTCGAGCAGGATACTATTGGCCCACACTCCAACACGACGCAAAGGAGAACGTGAAAATGTGCGACAAGTGCCAACGACACGGGGACGTACACGTAGCACCCCCGTCCGAGCTAAAATCACTATCGTCTCCTTGGCCATTCGCATGGTGGGGGATGGATATCTTAGGACCATTCGTCGTCGGATCCGGCCAAAATAAATACCTAATTGTAGGCGTCGATTATTTCACCAAGTGGATAGAAGCTGAGGCCTTAGCCAAAATTACTGCACTCAACATACTACGTTTCTTCAAGAGGAACATCCTCGCCCGGTTCAAAGTACCGCTCGCCATTGTGACCGACAACGGCACTCAGTTTACAGACAAATACTTCAAAGAATTCGTTGCATCAATAGGAACGAAACAACATTTCGCTTCGGTGGAGCACCCCCAAACTAACGGGCAAGCAGAGGCCGCGAATAGGGTAATCCTAAGAGGCTTGAAATGAAGACTGGAAGAACACAAGAAGCACTGGGTGGGTGTAGGAGTTACACAGCGTGCTATGGGCATATAGGACCACCCCCCATTCAACAACCGGGGAGTCCCCATTCCGATTGGCGTATGGGACCGAGGCAGTGATCCCTATAGAAATGCACATCTGATCCAGACGCACAGAGTCCCCAATGGACCAAGACACCAACTCCGAAGCTTTGAGGGACGAGCTTGATCTGGTCGAGGAAGTTCGATCAGAAGCTGCCCTCCGGGAGACTGTTCTTAAGCAAAAAATAGTCGCTCGATACGATTCTAAAGTCATAAGACGAACGTTCGAGGTAGGCAGTCTTGTTCTCAGAAGAAATCACAGGGACCCCCGCGAGGGAAAGCTCACACCCAATTGGGAGGGCCCATATCGCATCCGAGCAAAAACCGAAAACGGAGCTTATTATTTAGAAAATCTACACGGGGAAGAACTTACTCGGCCATGGAACGCCGAGAAGCTCAAGCAATATTACAGCTAACTCACAAAGTCACCTTGCTCGACTCTCAAGCGAGGAGCGATAGGACTGACTAAGAACTGCGTGCCCAGGTACAAGCACGACAGCCCAAAAATAACATGATCATCAGAGTCTCCCTCCAAGGGAAGGAGAAACTTGTCGCACGGGCGGATACTCAAACGAGTCTGACGTCGCCTAAGTACCACGACCAGGAAGAACCCTAGCTCGCGATGGGACGTTCAAGCCACGGAGTCCGGGCCATTACCTTGGCCCGGATACCGACCAGGAGTAAATCTCCGAAATCTGATTGGTTCCCCAAACCAGTGGATCACAAACACACCCCGTATACATTCGATCATATCCAATTAGTGCAAAAACGCACGACAAACACTTAGCATTTGAAATATAAAGAAAACAGTCCTCCTACGGACGGGCAATTGAACAGTAAATATAGTGAAACAAACAAGCATTAATAACATCAATTGTTGACACAAAATTGCGACCTCGCTGGGACGACTTGTTCATAATTACTTACAAAGGGGACCATGCCCCCCAAAAAGAAACAATAAATTACAAGGCACGCAGGCCAAGAACTAACTATCTTCACCATCAGGTCAATCCTCCCCTTGTCGAGCCTCGTCCTGGTCCGGCTGCACTTCGGGTTGGCCAGGCTGAACAGTCGTCCCAGGCTGTGAATCCTCCGCTACCAAGTCAGAGGGAACCACAATCTGGCCATCCTCGATCTTGTATAGATAGGTGATTCGACTGTCGTCCAAGGCCAAGTCAGGACGAAGAGCCCTTATCTGGTCCACAGAGTTCTGGAAACTAAACTCAGTTGACGAGTTCAGATCTTCCATATCCTGGTCGATCCGAGCTAGGAAATGAGCCCTAGTCACCATGCTTTTAGTTTTAGCATCTTCATCCTCCTTTGGGCAGAAGGCATCCTTCAGTTTCTTGTTTTGATCCAGAGCTCTCTTCTTGTCGACCTCCAGTTTAGCGATAATGTTTCCTCGCTCGGTCAACTCCCTGGCCGTGGCACTGGTTTCTTCAGTGGCCGCTTTCAACTTCTCCTCAGCGGCAACCAGCTGCTCCTTCAGCTTCACCATCTCCCTCTCCTGCCCAGGATTTCCTTCAGCCGTCAGCCAGGCCATCGACAAGACCCGCATGACATCACTTGCGTCCTGGGCTAGAGACAGCCGCCGGGCAGGACGATCCATAGCTTCCAGGTACAGGGAATCAACACGGTCTACTTCAATGCTCTCCCCCTTGAAAAAAGTGCATTTCACGAAGCACGGAGGTATCGCATGCTTCGGCTTGGGAGGAGCGTGGGCCGTCAGGTCCACAGTCGCTGCGGACTTATGCTTTTTCATCGGAGACCCGGTTGAAGCGCTCGGAGAACCCTGGACCAGAGGACCCGACCCAGAGCCACTGGTTTCGGCCAGCTTAGTCTGCACGACCCTCGATCTCTTCTTCTGCTGCTGCTGACGCAAGCGTTCTTGTATTTTGTCGAGCGGGTTCGACAGGGAGCCTGAAAAGGGAAAAAGAAAATTAGGTTAATCACGGACGACAGAATAATATCAAAGATATGACAAACAAAAGTAAAACAGATACCAAAAAACTCGGACACTTCCTGCCCGGTATTGCAAGCCAGCAAAACTGTGACGTCGATCAAGGGACACTCCACAGCTTCCCTCGCATCTTGATCCAGCATAACTTTCCCTTCTCCGTCCAGCAGGGGGTCGGGGTAAAAGACGCTATCAACTTCCTGAAGGCCTCGAAACTGGCCGCGTCATCCTCATTCAAAGAGTCCCCCACCTAGACGAACTCACTAACCGACCTCTCGTAGTGGGTGTAACTCCAGGAGAAGGGGAATAACCAAAGCCTCCTCGGGATCACATGCCCTTGGTCGTCGAGCTTGGGTTCGTCACCCTAGAAAGCTCAGCGCCCTCACAGCCCACGCGCTCGCGGGTTTGATCAGAAAATAGTCCATCTTGAAAGCCCGGATGGACTCTGAATGAGCCTTGAAAATTTCCGTCCTCTGTTTAAAAGAGACGAACCCCTTCCGATCAGTCCCTCGCCCGACTTGACGCTGTAGGGAGAATAGACGAAAGAACAGAGGGAGCGTGGCACCAACACCCAGATGGGCGCACGTCACCTCAAACGCCTTCAAAAACGCGTATGAGTTAGGATGTAGCTGAGATGGAGCAACACCCAGATGCCCGAGCACATCACATACCAAGTCACTGAAGGGCAAAGTTACCCCCAGGACCGAAATCGTGTACTCATACATGGAGAACGCTCGACCTCCAAAATCCGAGAAGATGCGATCGTCATCCCCTGGGCAAGTCACAACCCAGTCAGCAGGGTCACCAACGACGGGCAGAGGCTCCACTCGAGGCCTTGAGAACGAGGACACTTTGTCCAGCAGATCCTCCACCACCCATTCTTCAGGCAAGATCCTTATCTGTTCAGGGCATCGCGGCGAGTCTGTTGAAGCTCTTTCTTCCATAGTGCTCGCGTCCGAGTCTCCCAAAGAACTCCCGGAGTCGGAGGGGACTGACGCAGAAGATCCAGAGTCTTCCGAGGACGTCTCTTCCGAGGACACATCCAACGGGTCCATGAGCAAGTTTTCACCATGAAAAGCAGAGGAAAGGCGTCAGTGAATTCGATTAAGAATATCAAATCCACCCTTCCACCGCTTGACAAGTGAAAGGGCGCGCATCAATCCAGGAATAGGGTCCCGAGCTGTAGCCCTGGCTGACCATCGCTCAAAGCGATGGCTTATGCCCAACGTCAGAAATTACGGAATCTAGCCTAAGATACTTATCAAATCCCAAGTCAAGATCGACCAACAGCTACGTCGACCATGAGCTAGGGTTCGCAGCCGACCAACAACGGTGGCAGAAGTTCTAGGGCTTACCGACTCTAAATCTAAGACTACCGTTAAAACTACCCTAAACCGCATGCATTTCTAAGATATCTAACCTATAACTACTGAAAATAACAAAAAGAAGCCGTACCTTGTGCTTGAGAAGCCATTTGCAGAAGATGTAGAGTCTGGAATCGGTGGTCGACGATAGGATGCGGTGGTCGACGGATGTGAACGGAGGTTGATGAACGAGCAAGACGTCGGAGAAGAAGATGAAACGAAAAGTTTAAAATAAAGCCTGGGATTCCTATTTATAGGGAGGGAAACACGTGCAAGCACGCGTGACCCCTACACGCTAGCCCCTAGGCTAGCCTTCATATCATTAATAGGCGAGAATTCCCAAATATTCCAGCTTTTCGTTTCACATTCTCCCGTCGAGAAACGTACCAACTGCTCGCCCCTCGAAGATCGGTAGCGTAAAATTCCTAGCCCGAATACTACTCGTCATCGAGCACGAAACCATTACTAAGTCATTGCTCCTCCGTACGAGCAATGACTTGGGGGGGCTCCTGTTCTGGACTGGCCCAATTCCCATAATTGGGCCAAGCAAACCAACTTGGCAGAAGCGCTCGACGTCAGGCAACATCAAGTATAGTGGTCTCTGTCGACCAAGAGCGTACCGACCAAGACAAAGCCCTCCAACGGTTAGTTTTAACCGTTACCTATCTTTACGGATTTCACGATCCACGCCCAACGGTGTGGACCAATAATCTTCCACTTAGCCCCTTATATAAACCCTCTCATTTGGGAGGGTCAGGTATTCAATTCTCTGACCTTAATTCTCGTACTTGCCCACTCTTTGCTCGGTGACTTACTTCAGCATCGAAGTGCCTTGCAGGTACACCCCCTCCTCTCCTCACCAACCGTCTTTCAACAACTCTCGAGGCCAGCCGTATCGGATCCTGATCTCCAGGTATGATAAATAAATATATATATATATATATATATATGATGATCTCGTAACAAATATGTGATATAACTATTTATCCACTTAAACTTGTTATATATGTGGATGGTTACATCCTTAATCAATTTCCTCACGAAAGAATGTCAAAGTCCTACTTGCCTAGACTTCTGTTATACACTTTTGTATACTTTAGTTAAAATGGTTTGACTACTGCAATGTATCAACACCTTTGAAACATTGTCTTTAGCCAATGAAACTTATAACAGAAGGTCCCTCAACCATTCAACTTCTTCACTAGCAGAAGCAAGAGCCTCAAAACTCTGATTCTATGGTTGAGAGAATGATTCATTTTTTTCTTGATCATCCAAGAAATTACACTCATGGGTAGTCTAAATATCCATTCAAATGTAGATTTATGATATTCAACCAACTCGTATCAGTATATCCTTATAATATGACAGTAAGTCAACAATAATGGTGGTCATGATTTTTTCATAAGATAGCCGAAAATCCTAATGATGGTCATCCAATGTTCACCAATTAGATTTCTAGTAAAATCTACTCATTTTACTAATTTCAAATGTTGTGTCGGTTCTAGTACATTGCAAACATTTGTATATTTTAATTGAACCACAACTCTTCCATCATTCTTTTGAAGTTTAACACTAGAATCAAATAAAGTGGTTATTTCTTTAAAGCGTAAGTGTTTGAAATTATCAAGCACTTTTATTAACATAGTCGTTTTGACTAAGTTCATAACCCCCGCTATTTCTTTTTACTTTGATTCCTAAAAGTGTGTCAACTAGTCCAAGATCATTCATCTTGAATGTAGACGGCAGAAACCTCTTTGTTTCTACAATTCCATTCATCTTATTGCTAATGATCAATCATATAATTAAAATGGAGACAAGTGAATAACACAATATTCTCACACAATATTTTGTAAAAACACTTGTAACAAGAATCAAATGAAGAATATTTTTAAATAATCATGCTTGATGATGCAAGAAGGTTTTAGATGAAGTGATAGATGAAATTATGAGCAATTTAAAATAATATAGTATAAATTGCAATGAGTACCTTAGTTATGTTCACTTTTCTCAAAATCTTCACTTTAATTTATATGCTAAACCTTCTTGATCAACTTCATCATTGATGTGTATGACACTTTTGAACTTTTTCTTCTTTGATAATCTTTGTCTTCATCAAAATAGAACTAGATATATGATGTATTCCTCACAATCTCCCCCTTTTAATGATGACAAAATATTTTAATTCTTGTTTTGATAATAATTGAAAAGTCTCCCTTAAGTTATGTGTCCCCCTTAATTGGTTAATCTTATAATGAAAAAATCAAACTTTTGATGTCATTGTTTCTGTGCTTATTTTAATCCATACAGGATTTTTCAAACTTGCACTTCATTTATTTATTTCCATATAACCTTCTAGTTACTCCATGTAAATCTCCTCATCGAGATTGCATTTTTATTAATATTGTTTAGACATCTATTTGATAAACTATAAGGTCATGCAATGAAGTTAAATGCAAACGAAACTCTAATTTTCATTATGCGTGCTACTAGTGTATATGTTTCGAAATAATCAACACCTTCCTTTTGTCTAAAATCATTGGTTAGGTGTTTAATGTACCATCACTATGATACTTTCTTCTAAACACCCACTTGCATCTGTCGCTCCCACCAAATGACACCGGGTCAGATAGGGGTACAGACGCGAACGGTCGGCGAAAGAGAGAACATGAGGATGAAATGAAAAGAGTCGCCAGTTAGGCATTTTTATCCCGAAGGAAACGTAATGCTTCATAAACCTAAGAAAAGATGGATAAGACGGTCGCGAACCAGAGAAACTGAGAAAGGGGGTTGGTTACAACCTGGGAAGGTATTAGCACACAGATTTTCCGTCGTACTCGACGGGATCCATGCTTGAAAGATTTGTGCTCAAAGGGGTAGTGTCAGTGTTATTCTGTGCGCAAAAGCTGGAAAAGAATGCAAGTGTCAGTGTAAAAGAAATGTGAAGTGAAATAAAGAAGTGTCAGTGCAAGAACAGAGTGCAATGCTCAAGACAATGAGGCTTAAAGAATAATGCTGGAAGAAGGGGGATGCAGAGACTTTTGTTCGATAACTGTTAAGTTATGCCTACGTATCCTCTCGTGCAATGAGGAAGTCAGAACACCGTAGTTCGACTCAAAGAGACTGAAAGGTAAATTGACTTGTGAACTGCTTGCTTGTCTATGCTCAAGTGTATGACTTGTCTGGCTCAGGTGCAAATTGTCTTGCATTAGACGGAAGAAGCAAGTTCTCGTTTGTGAGTGAATGAGGTGAGAAAAGAATCCCGGAGGAGACGATTATTGTTTGTTTTTGGTATTTTCAATCTTTTATTGCTTTTTGAAGTTTGTCATAAGAAAATGAGCTTAAGCCTAAACCAAGGGTTAGTAAACTCATCACATCCTCCCTCTAATTAGGGGTAACGAGAGTACCTTAAGTGTGAAGTAAGTACCTCACACTTAATCACCATGATGTAGGATTAAGATCATTAACCTACTTGCATTTACTTAGATGTTTTTGGAGTTTTTGTTTAGTGTTAAGTAATGCGTTTAAGCCATAATCAAGGATTTAATGGACCCATTACACCATCCTAATAGAAGGATAATAGATGAGTACATTTAAGCTGAGGAAGGCTCCTCAACTTAATCCATGATTAGGGATTAACTTCATGACAAAACAAAACCTTTATTAAAGTGGATTTTAATTAATGGTAAGATTAAGAAGTGAATTTTATGGTTTGTAAGACAACTTGAGGGGGACTTGTCCATTAACACTAGGGTTAGTCCTTCTTAACCAATTAAGGAAGAATTAGAACCCTAATGCAAGGCCCAAGTTACAAGCTTGATGTCTTAGTGATTATTAGGTGAATTGATTAAAGGATTTAAACACATTAAGGGTTTAACACTTAGGGTTAAAGTTATACACTCCATCCTAATAGAAGGATGCAGGCATAAGCTTAATCTCAAAGCCTTAAAACCTTTAAGGTTCAGTCCTTGATTAAGAGGTGAGAAGAGAAAACATAAAGATGACACAAAGGTAAAACTAATAGAGGGACTAATCAAACCCTAATTTTTATCATGCTTGGGTATTCCTAGGGTTTATGAAGCTTGCAATAAGATCTTCAGGAAAAGCCACCAAGGAAGAAGAAAGATGGAAGGAGAAGAAGCAAAAAGAAGCAAGACAACTTACTTCACTTAAGAAGATAAGTTGCTTGAAGAAAGAAAGTGAGGAGGGAGCATGAATGAGAAAGCTCATTCTAATACAAAAGTAAAATGCAGTAATGAATGCATAAGATAGATGAGAAGAGATTGTGAGAAGTGAAGGCAAATTCACCTCTCAGACACTTACCACCTGAAAAGTTAGCAAAAGGAAATGAAATGAAATGAGAATGGAATGAAATGCAAAGATGGAAACCAAACCAGAAGCATGTTCATGATGCTAATGATGCAAAGAGATGATATAAATGTATGTCATGAAATGAAGATGATCATACAAAGGATGGGAATGCAAATGAAGCATATAAGAGGCATGAAAGTTCATGAATGAACATGAGATAAAATGAAAGCATAACATGGAAAATGGATGATGCAATGATTAAACATGATTTCAATGTGTTCTAATATGTCTTATATGTCATGTGGATGCACAAAATGTCATGGAAAGTTCATGTATGAAAGCTTATACAAGATGGATGCAAATGAAGATGCAAATTCGGGTTATATGATCATGTGAGATGCATAATTCAAAAACAGAAGAAAAAACATAAGATAAAAAATTGAAAATGGACTCAAAGGAACCCTAAACCTATACTAGTTCACTATCCAAAGGGGGAGGTCAGAAGCTTAACCTAGAAGGACTTATGATTTTTCCAAGTTTCTATGGTTTTAAGGGTGATCCTAAAGGTAAAATGCCAAAAAATTGAAAATGCATTATAAAAATGAAACAAAAATGCTTTTAGATGCTTGAAACCATGCATAACACAATGCAAAAAGAATCATTCACAAACTCACTTTGGTTCAAAAGTTATGAATTTTTGAAGTTAGGGTTAAAAATATTCAAATTTAAGAACCCTAATTCAATTGAAAAATGTCAAAGTATGATCAAAACCAAAAAGAAATTTGTGTGGTGAGTTTGTAAATGTTTCTAAATGTTTGAAAATGCTCTCTGAATTTTTTTGTGATTTTTAAATACCTAAATGTATTTTTAATTAATTAATTCTCATTAACTAATTAAAAATAACATTTAAATGATTTAAAAATAATTTTTTAATGCAAACAATAAAAATAAAAATATTTTTGGGTTCTGAAAATTAATAAAATGTTTGATAAAAATTTTCAGAATTTTTTAATGTCATTTGCTATTTTTTAAAAATTCGTGCAAATAAAAATAGAAAAAATGAAATAAAACAAATTAAATGGAAAAGTATGCTGGATGGAGAGCCAGGATGCAATCTGGGCTTGAAAGGGTTGACTGGGCGCGCATCTGGACGGCCCAGGTTCAAACCCTAATAATCCTAATTATTTATTTAATTAATCCTAATTTAAAACTAATGACTCAATCTACACCATCCAATGCACGCGGGAAAGGGTGATCAGACGGTCCAGGTTCAAACAATGCCCTAAACCTAATTAAAAACCCTAATTACTTTCAGGTGGCCGAAAATGACCTCCGGCCACATCTCCCCTGAGAATTTCCCAAAACGCTCCCTAGGTCATTTCTGGAGCTCTAAAGCTCCAGATTGCTTCCCCTCACCTTCCTAAGATCAACCCCACCCTCAAACTCCATTTCTTTTCACTCACAAACAAGATTCGAATCAAAGTATAAAAATGGAAGAAATTTCAGAACAACCATACAACTTCATTTCTCAACCATTTTCAAAACCACAAAGCTCAGTGTACTCAGGGGATCACAAGTAACATTTCTATAACCTTAAAAGAGATTTCTGGAAAAAAGTTTGAGAGAGCTACCTGAGATGGAACTTTCAACCCTAGAGCTTTCAGGCTGCTTTCTTGCTTCAAAATACCTCCAATGACCTCCCTGAAGAAGCTTTGATGCTTGGTTGGAGTTTTTTGTGGCTGGTTTGTGAGTTTGATGAAGTTCAGTTCAAAGGGGGAGAAAATCATGTTTTGTGTATGGTGGCTTTTAGGGCAAAATGAAGGGTGGGAAATGATCAGTGAGTGAAGCTGAGAAGAATGGTGGAAGAAGTTTTAAGTTTTGTGGAGTTTGCTGAGATTTTCGAATGATAATGCAAAGAGGGAGGTTTTTGTGTATGCTGACTTGTGGGAGAATTCAGGCTATGTTCTTGTTATGTTTGGCTTGTTTTTGATTAGTAAAAACAAATGTGATTGGTCAGAAAGTTGGTAAGGGCATAGTGTGATTGGTATGGCTTGTTTTGCAAAAAGTCAAGGTTATGTGTCCTTTGAGGTATGGGCAAGTTCAGGCCAGGGACAAGGGCATGTCTGGTGCAGCTGTGATCAAGGAGAACCATGGAAATGAGATTGAGGCAAATCAGCAAGTGGATGGAAGTTTATGTGTCATTTTGCAAATTCCATGAAGTTTGGCCCTTTTGTAATTTCTTCATGTGCAAGTCATGAAATTTGGAAATTCTTGGGCCAATTCTAACTTTTAGGCATTTCACAAAGTTTGTATGATGATTAGAAGTCAATTTGAAGTCACGAATTTGCTTGGCATGAGGTTTTGCAAAAATCCCTCTTTGGCATGAAACTTGAAATTATGTGATTTTTGCCAACTTTGGAAAGCCATAACTTGAGTTCAAAAATGAATTAGATCTTGTTCTTGTACTTTTTGAAAAGGAAATGATCCAATCTACAACTTTCATGACCAATAATTTTTCATTTGAAGCATTTTTGGTTGAGAAAGAGGAGGTTGAAAAACTTTCCCAAAATGGAAAGTTTACATTACAAGTCATTTCCATATTTGGCAAGTTTTGGTTTAGCCCACTTTTCTTCAAATTTGTGAACTTCTAAGCACTTCAATGATCAAATAAAGACCATATAACTTCAATTTGATGAAAAATCCACTTTGGTTCCATGTTGGGGGGCCTCAGATGCCCTAATTTTGCTCTGACTTGCTCAAGAAGTTACCCAGTGATCAGATGACTTCCACAATGAATTTTTCCATCAAACTTGGTATGTATGATCCTTATAACATATAGAGACCAATAGAAACAAGAATGATAAAAAAAATTGGAGTTATGGCCTCTGAAACCAAAACCCTAATTTTAGGCCATCTGTGCAGTTAAACCTGGCTCTACTTCCATGCCTTGCAAGTTCTTGTGATTTTCTGACTTTCTTGATCTTGGGAGGATATAATGTGATGATTGAACATACATGGACCCTCTTGAGATGATTGGAGACCTTTGGAGTGGCTCAGATGGCTCAGGAACTGCTCAGATCACAAACCCTAGATGGAGATGACTTTGAACCAATGCAGTGAAGCAAAAATGCAACATGATGTGATATGATTGAACTTATGCAAATGAAAGATCACAAGACATGGTGTGAACTTAGTGAGGGCAAATTTGGGGTGTTTACAGCTGCCCCTATTCAAACATGAGTTAGCTGTGCAGGATGTAAGCGCCTGGCTTATCAGACAAACAAGATAACTTGAGGTTGAATACCAAAGACAGTCCAAAATTTGCACTCACTAGGGAGAAGAAGACAAGGGATATAGATTGTGAAAGAAAGTATATCATGATTATAAAGTGCGGGCGATGGAGGACGACCATCGAGCAGAGGCCGACTGCTGGGGATAAAGCAATGACGGGGACGACCGACATGTTGGGGAAATAAAGGGATCACGATGGGGACGGCCATCCAGTAAAGAAATAAGACTCTCTGGGGATTGAAGGTGAAATCAATGATGGGGACGGCCATCAGGCTTGTAAAGTAAGGGTAAACAAAGATGGGGACGACCATCGGGTTAAAAAATAAATGATGAGGGACGACCATCAAAAGGTGAAGGAAGATCACCTAGCAGGGGACGACTGCTCTTTACCACGACATAGGACGAATGTCGGATAGAAAAAAAGTCAACGATGGGGACGAACATCAGATAAGCATGATGAAGGGTGATCATCAAGAGGTGAAGGACGATCACCTAGCAGGGTACGACTGCTCTCGGGGTTTATCATGACATAGGACGAATGCCAGATAACAAGATCAATGATGGGGACGGCCATCGGATAAAATGTTGAAGGACGATCATCAAGAAGGTGAAGGACGATCACCTAGCAGGGGACGGCTGCTCTGTTGGGGATAAGGATGAGGGACAATCATCCAAAGGTGAAGGACGATCACCTGGCAGGGTACGGCTGCCGAAAGTATCACGACATAGGACGAATGTCGGATAGAAAAGGGTTCCAATAATGGAGACTCCGCTGGTAGAAGGATGAGGGACGGTCATACAAAGGTGAAGGACGATCACCTGGCAGGGTACGGCTGCCGAAAGTATCATGACACAGGACGAATGTCAGATAGAAAAGAAATTTGCTTTTTACTAGGGATTTGCTGGGGACTCTTCTGGGGAATGGTAGACACAGACGAGTGTCTACATTCAAGAAAGGAAAGGTTATAAGTGTTTGACGCTGTGTATAGATTAAAGATGCGGACGAGCATCCTTAAGACTATGATACAGACGACTATCAGTAGAAACAAACGCTGATGCATGTTCAGAGATGATGATACAGACGAGTACCAACTGGTTAACAAAGAACACGGACGAGTGTTGAATCTGAGGAGAGATAAGTGGTGTATACAAGATATAGACGAGTATCTGTATGATTGAAAAATAAGAATGAGTGAGACACAGACGAGTGTTCAACTTGCTGGGGAGAATATGACACGGACGAGTATCATAAGAGAGAGTGTATAAGTTACGAACTTATGAGTGTAAAAGATATTCTGAAAATCTGTGGGGATAAGATGATACGGACGGGTGTCGAAAGAAGTGTATTATAAACAAGTGTTTGGTTTACCATAAGCATTTAGGCAATCATGCTGGGGAAAGGTGACACGGACGAGTGTCAAGAGAGTGTATAGATATCTGTTTGTGGTCTATATCTGCAGGGGAATGAATATGACACGGACGGGTGTCGAGTGAGTATATATTGATGTGTATTAGTGAGTGCAAAGGGGATGCTTTGGCTTTCTGCTGGGACTGGGAGTCTTTGTATACATTGCTGACAGAATGTAGGTATATACAAGTGTTTGATTCAAAACATGGCTTATGATTATGCAATATGTTTGATTTTTGCCGCAATGCTCCGTATTAGACGGAATGCTACGCTCTGAGGTGATTTATGATGCGAATGCCATGATTATGCAAAGAATACCAATCCGGGATTCGGATCCCGTTGCTGTGAAGATCTCTGGCCGATCTGCTTGAAGGAATATCCCAGCTGGGGATGAGATCATTGGTAGATCTGATTCAGATGATTCTGCTTGGGGAAATAAGTCACTGATAAACCTACTATAATGAGGAACCCAGCTGGGGCTGTGGAAGCTTTCGTCACTTTGTTGTGAGATTTTCAGACATTGCTCTTCCGGATAGAGGCTGGAGCTCTGTGGTGAGATGGTTCCCTGTCTAGCACTCTGCTGGGGAGGAGAAAGATCACTGAACGATCTTCCTAGAGATTTTTGTATGGATCCTGATGAGGGTAGTAATATCTGACAACTCCGCTGGGGAAATGAACACCTTCTGGTGCTGCTCTGAAGGAAATGCTGGAGAAGTGATGTCTGGCTGCTCTGATGGGGAGAAAGCAGCTTTGGTGCTGTTTGGAAGATGTGTTGAGGAAATAATGACTTGGCAGCTTGCTGGGGAGAAGCTTTCATGCCCCATGTTGCGCTTTGAATACCTGCAATCCTGTTATAACAAAGAAACGTACAAGTATCCCGAGGTATCCCTTACTGGATTCCATTATAGGAGTTTAGACACTCCCGGGAGTGAGTAATATATTTCCTGCAAGCATATGATTAGAAAGCACATATGTTTGTATGCAAACGTTATATCAAGGATATAGGACATTTTTGCAAATGAAATAAAATGTACAAGACGAGGTGTGACTGAAATTCTGATTTTATTAATTTGTGTGCCCTGAATTGGCAAGTACAGTCAAAGAAACAAATCCCCTGAAATGAGGAGATTGTTACAAAATTGAGAAACAAAAAGGTGCTGGCAATGTTGATGACGCTTCAGTGAGCTTCCCTTTCGCTATGACTCGTATGACATTGACGTTCTTCTCATCTTGCTATTTGAAGAAGGCTAATTTTGACCGAGGCTTGAACCTTTCGAAGCTTGCCATGTTGTGAATGATACAGACGAATTCAGAATACTGTTGTTCGCTTATTCCCTTATTTTGCGTGGATCACCCTTTCGGGTTTTCAATCCACTAGGATACCCATTTTTGCCTGAGCTGTCCAATGTGGCTTTTCAACTCAGCGGGTGTACATTTTTTCTTTATTTTTCCCTTATTTTTGCCCGAGTCTTTTATTCTATTTTTTGACTCGCCGGGATGCCCTATTTTTGCCTGGACTTACATTCTGTTTTTATGTCCAGCGGGTCATTTTTATGCGAAGTATTTTTTAACTGCATCTGAATTCACAGGGGACATGAAATCTTCACCATCCATAGTAGTGAGCATCAGTGCTCCACCAAAGAAAACTTTCTTTACTATGAACGGACCATCGTAATTCGGAGTCCACTTGCCCCTGTGGTCTGTATGAGGAGGAAGGAGTCTTTTCAGCACAAGATCTCCTACTTGGTATTCCCGAAGCCTGACTTTCTGATTGAAGGCTTTCTTCATTCTCTTCTGATATAACTGCCCATGACAAATTGCAGCTAATCTTTTCTCTTCGATCAGATTCAGTTGTTCGTACCGGGAACGGACCCATTCTGCTTCATTCAACTTGACATCCATCAATACCCATAAGGAGGGTAATTCAACTTCAACATGTATGACTGCCTCCATACCATATACAAGCTGATACGGTGTTGCCCCAGTGGATGTTATGATTGATGTATGGTACCCATGCAAGGCAAATGGTAGCATCGCATGCCAGTCTTTGTACGTGACCACCATCTTTTGCACAATTTTCTTGATATTCTTGTTAGCTGCCTCAACAGCGCCATTCATCTTTGGCCTGTAAGGAGAAGAATTGTGATGTTGGATCTTGAAGTCCCGGCACAGTTCTGCCATCATTTTGTTGTTCAAGTTGGAACCATTATCAGTAATGATTCGCTCGGGCACTCCATACCGACATATGATGTCTCTCTTCAAGAATCGGGCTACCACTTGCCTGGTGACATTTGCATATGAAGTTGCTTCAACCCACTTGGTAAAATAGTCAATGGCTACCAGGATGAATCTGTGGCCATTTGAAGCAGTCGGTTCAATATTGCCAATCATATCAATGCCCCACATGGCAAAGGGCCAAGGTGAAGACATCACATTCAATGGGTTCGGAGGTACATGCACTTTGTCTGCATAGATCTGGCATTTGTGGCACTTTCTGGCATAGGCACAACAGTCTGCATCCATCGTGATCCAGTAGTAACCTGATCTTAGCAACTTCTTGGCCATTGCATTCCCTCCAGCATGGGTACCAAAAGATCCTTCATGCACCTCGTGCATCAACAAGTCTGCCTCTGCCTTATCAACATATCTGAGAAGTATCATATCAAAACTTCTCTTGTACAAGGAACCATCCGCATTCAGGAAGAAACTACCGGCTAGCCTTATTAATGTCTTCTTATCATTGGATGATGCCCCAAGTGGGTATGTTTGATCCTCTAAGAAGCATTTGATGTCATAGAACCAAGGCTTATCATCTTTAGCAACGTCTACTGAGAATACGTATGCTGGTCTGTCAAGTCTGGATACTGAAATCCGAGGTACAAAGTTGGCAGCTTGAACTTTGATCATGGATGAAATGGTAGCCAGAGCATCTGCAAACTGATTTTCATCTCGAGGGATATACTCAAGTTTGACTGTGGTGAAGAAAGTCAGTAGTCTCCTCGTATAGTCCCGGTAGGGAATCAGATGCTCCTGATGAGTGTACCATTTGCCATTGGTTTGATTGATTACCAGAGCTAAATCTCCGAATACAGTTAAAGTCTTAATCCTGAGGTCAATGGCTTCCTATAGACCCATAATGCAAGCTTCGTATTCAGCTTCGTTGTTAGTGCATTTAAAAGTGAGCTTTGCCGAGAAAGGCATGTGAACTCCCTTAGGTGTAATGAGTACTGCACCAACACCACGACCATTCATATTAACAGCCCCATCAAACATCATTGTCCACTCTTCTTCTGGGTTAGGCCCTTCAGTGTTAACAGACTCTTCATGATCGTTTGCTTTTATGAACATGATGTCTTCATCAGGGAAGTCAAATCTCATAGGTTGGTAATCATCAATGGGTTGCTCAGCAAGATAATCAGACAATACACTGCCTTTGATGGCTTTTTGGGATGTGTACTGAATGTCATATTCTGTGAGAATTATTTTCCATCTTGCAACCCGTCCGGTAAGTGCTGGCTTCTCAAATATATACTTGACTAGATCCATCTTTGAGATCAACAAGGTAGTGTGGGTCAACATATACTGCCTTAGTCGACGAGCAGCCCACGCTAAAACACATCAAGTTTTCTCGAGCAGTGAATAAAGTTGTTCACAGTCGGTAAACTTTTTGCTTAGGTAGTATATTGCATACTCTTTTCGACCAGACTCGTCATGCTGGCCCATCACACACCCCATTGACTCTTCTAATACTATCAAGTACATTATCAGAGGTCTTCCTTCAACTGGCGGCATAAGGATTGGAGGTTCTTGTAAATATTCCTTGATTTTATCAAAAGCCTTCTGGCAGTCTTCATTCCACCTGATCGTTTGTTCTTTTCTCAACAACTTGAATAAGGGCTCACAGGTTGCTGTAAGATGAGATATGAACCTTGAAATGTAGTTCAATCTACCTAGAAACCCCCGAACTTCTTTTTCAGTCTTTGGTGCAGGAATCTCTTGGATGGCTTTGACTTTATCAGGGTCAACTTCAATCCCCTTCTCACTTACAATAAATCCCAGCAGCTTACCGGATCGCACCCCGAATGTGCATTTGTTGGGGTTTAACTTCAATTGGTATTTCCTCAGACGCTTGAATAGCTTCAACAAATTCACCCGGTGGTCTTCTTCTGTGAGGGACTTGGCAATCATGTCATCCACATAACACTCGATTTCTTTATGGATCATGTCATGGAATAATGTTACCATAGCCCGTTGATAAGTGGCACCAGCATTCTTCAGTCCGAATGGCATTACCTTATAACAGAATGTGCCCCAGGGTGTGATGAAAGTTGTCTTCTCCATGTCTTCAGGTGACATCTTGATCTGATTATATCCTGAAAATCCATCCATGAAGGAGAACACCGAGAACTGAGCAGTATTGTCGACCAATACATCAATGTGAGGTAATGGGAAGTCATCTTTCAGGCTGTCTCTATTCAGATCTCGGTAATCCACACACATCCGTACTTTACCATCCTTCTTAGGCACAGGTACAATGTTAGCCACCCACGGCGGGTAACTAGTTACAAAAAGGAAACCGACGTCCCACTGTTTTTGTACTTCTTCTTTTATCTTCATGGCCATATCCGACGAGTATGGCGCAACTTTTGTTTTACTGGAGGACAATATTCTTTTAGAGGCAGCTTGTGCATAACAATGTCGGTATCCAGACCTGGCATGTCCTCATAAGACCAAGCAAAAACATCCACATACTCCCGAAGCATGTCAATAAGTTGCTCTTTCACTGAATCTTGCAGACGGGCCCCGATTTTCACTTCTTTCAAGTCTTCTTATGTACCAAGATTAACCGTCTCCACTTCCTCCTGATGAGGAGTGATAACCTTCTCCTCTTGTCTTAACAATCTGGCTAGCTCTTCAGGTAGCTCATAATCTTCTTCAACCCCTTCATCAGCTTGATTGATCGGATTGTCAAAGTCATACGAAGTCATAGCGGTGTCATTGTCGGTGCAGTCTGGAGGGCACTCTCTGCAAGGGTTTAGATTTGTTCATTTTAGTGATCAATTTTATCTTGCTTAGAAAAAGTGAAAATGAAGTTATTATTTTTTTGAAAAACATTGCCATTTTATTTTTGTACAAAAAATAAAGAATGAAAAACAGTGAGCGGAAAAGAAAAGACTCATTTGTAAAAGATGTCCTGATATTCATTAATTGATCGTTTGCACAAAATACAAGATGGCCCGATTACAAAATGAGCCCTGACATCTTGGGCAAGATGCAGGACTTGATGCATGCTTAAAGACAGGAAATAATAATTACTCTGCAGGAGTAACTCTTATAATTTCCTGGGAAGACCAGTTTGAGACTTGGTTCCCTGGGATCCTTGGACGTATCCAGTTTTCCAGGTTGTGCTCGTCTTCTGCCTCATCTTCCAAACTATTCACAGCATCCGGGGTGAGCATCCCCCCGCTGACAAACTTGGGCTCCTTTGCAGCCTCTGGTTGATCTTGTCGAGTTGGTCTGTAACCCAACCCGAATCTGTCTTCTTTCTTTTCAACTAGCAGCAGCTTGCCCCAGCCTTGAGCGGTACCCTCCTCAACAACCTTTCGGGCCTGTTGATATGAGGTGATGGAAGTCCCAGACACAACAGATGCTTCATTAATATTAAGGGCTTCAAACCCTTGACTCATGGTCTCATGGATCTCCCCATCCATTTCTATGTACTTATACGTAGCCAGCTGGCTAACAAAGATGTCTTCTTCCCCACAGATGGTGATGATTTGGCCTTCCCACTCGAATTTTAACTTCTGGTGAAGGGTAGACGTAACAGCGCCAGCGGCGTGGATCCAGGGTCTACCCAACAGACAGCTGTAGGCCGGCTGTATGTCCATCACAAAGAAGGTAGTTTTAAAGGTCTACGGGCCAATCAACACAGGTAAATCGATCTCTCCAAGCACCGATCTTTTAGAGCCATCAAATGCTCTCACCACCAAATTACTTGGGCGCAATGCCAAGCCATCATACTCCAGCTTCACTAAGGCTTTCTTTGGGAGAACGTTGAGTGAAGACCCAGTGTCCACCAGTACGTGAGAAAGAACAGCACCCTTGCATTCCAAGGTGATGTGCAAAGCCTTGTTATGGTTGCGCCCCTCCGTTGTTAAATCAACACTTGTAAAGCCCAGTCCATGACTGGTGTGGACATTTGCAACCACAGTTTCTAACTAATTAACAGTAATCTCCTCTGGCACGTATGTTGCGTGCAGGACTTTCAACAATGCGTTCTGGTGAGCTTCGGAACACATTAATAGTGATAATATGGAGATTTTGGAGGGTGTTTGGTGAAGCTGGTCTACCACCTTGTAATCAATCCTTTTTATTATTATCATGAACTCGTCTACATCTTGTTCAAAAGATGCCTTCTGAGTTTCCTTCGCAGATGGCTCTTCAGATACCACATTCTTTCCTTTCGCCTTAGCAGCAGCTTCTGCTTCAGCATTAGGTCTTTGTGTTTGTGAGGCAAAAAGGCGTCCGCTTCTGGTGAAGCCTCCGCCTCCCCCAACATTGTCAATTTGTGGTGAAGAGGTTGATGAATCAAGAGTGATTTTCTCCCCATTGCAGTAGAGATCAGAGTCGTAATGCCAAGGTATGGCATTACTGCTTTCATAAGGAACAGGCCCAGGTACCGTAATGGTAACTGGACTGATTGCTGCAGAGGAAGGAACCGTGATGGTGTGCGGATCATAGTAGATTGTAACCGGAGACCTGGCAGGAGGTGTCACAGTTTATTGTTGGAAATTTTTGTTGTTGTGAACATTTGCTGGGTCATAATAGATTGTGACCGTTGAGACATCTTCATTAATGTTCGTTGGCGTTGTAGAAGATTCCGTTGATAAAATGGGCGCTGATGTTGTAGAAGAAAACGTTGTTGAACTCTGATCTGTTGAGATGATGGGTGGAGTAATTGCTGGTGTTGATGATGAATCAGTAGGAATGATTGTTGTTGCTGTTGTAGGAGAAACTGTTGAAGGAAGAATTGTTGGTGTTGTAGGAGGATCCATTGTTGCTGAAATAACAGTTGTTGAAGGGGCTGTTGAAGTAATCTGCAAGATTCCATCTTTGATGAGTCCATCTATGCCAATCCTTAGCTTCTCACAACCATTACTAGCTGTCTTGCACAATTCACAGCGGGCCCCACAGCCTGGGAACACTTGGCATCTTAAAAGTTGAACTTTGACTTCAGCCAGTGGTGTTTGAATCTGTGCAACATTATCAATTAGTGCGGATGGTTGGTCCTCTTCAATGGCATTAATCCTAGGCCCACCATGATTAGGCATAGGATTTCTGTTAACGTTCGGAGGAGGTGCGAAATTGAGAGCTTTGGAATCGATCAAATCCTGAACCTTCATCTGTAAGGCTTTGCACTTCTCAGTATTGTGACCAGGTGCATTAGAGTGGAAGGCACACCTGACATTAACATCATAATTCTTCGGGAGATTAAGTGGATCCGGTGGTGCCAACGTCCTTAACTCAACCAGGTTAAGCTTCAGGAGTTGTGGCAATAAGGCAACATAAGGCATAGGGATAGGATCAATCACCCTATTTTCCTGAGATGGCCTCTGTTGAAAGGGTCGTTGCTGCTGGTTGCTATTGTTATTGTTGTAGGTTCTTTGTTGCGGAAAATGAGATGGTTGCTGATAGTGTTGTTGTTGTTGTTGATGATATAATGGTTGTTGTGGAACCAGAGCTGGGATGGTAACAGCTGCTACTGACCTGTGAGAATATTGGGGCCTGCCCCTGCTTGCATGAATAACATTTGTTTCACCCGCCCTTCGGGGTCCTGCAAAAGGTTTTCTGGGGTTGCTGGAGGAACTTGCACCATTGTCGGAGATTTTGCCCATCTTCAAGAGACTCTCAATTCTCTCACCAGCTATAACTACATCAGCAAAACTAGTAGAGGAGAAAGTAGCAAGTCTATCAATATAAGTCCCTTGCAAGGTGTTCATAAACATGTCAGCCATTTCTCTTTCTGACATGGGTGGCTGGACAGCAGCAGCAAGCTGTCTCCACCTCTGAGCATAATCCCGGAAGCTCTCGCTTGAAGACTGAGACATGCCCATTAGAAGAGTTCTATTGGGGGCCATGTCTAGGTTGTACCGGTATTGACGGATAAAGGCCTCGGCCAAGTCCTTCCAACATCTTATGGTGGCTCTTGTCAAATGCGAATACCATTCTCTTGAAGCTCCATTCAGACTGTCCTCAAAGTTGAACATCCATAACTTCTCATCCATGGTATAAGCCTTGAGTCTTCCTAGGAAAGATTTCAGATGAGTACGCGGGCAGGAGGTACCATTATAATTCTCAAAGCAAGGGGGTTTGAATTTGTGGGGAATCCTCACGCCATCTACCAGTCCCATATCCATCACGTCAAAGCCCAAAGAATTCTGAGACTCCAAAGATCTTAACTTTTCAGCAATCTCATCCAATCTTCTATCATATACCTCATCTCCAGCCCCAATAACAATAAATTGTTCTTCTTGGGGATCCTCTTGTAGGATTCTGCCCCCAGCAGTATTACCTTGAACGTTTCTCGGGATATTAACATCTGGATTCAAATGAGGCCCATACTCTGGAGGGTCAATATGAGGCTGCCCCTGTTCATTATTGCTGGTTCCCCCTGTTCCAAGATGGGGTTCCTCAGGTGTCTGTCTTTATACCAACTCTCTCAGTCTTTCTTGGCTCTGGGCTAAGCCGGTCATGACAGCCATAAACCGAGACATTTGGTTTCTCATCTTGACCCTTTCGTTTGCCATCTGATTCCTGACCTCATTCAGGTCCTGTTGTACCTGCTCCATTTGAATGCCTGAAAGGTTGTTACAGGTAGGGTACCGGTGTGTGCGGTTGACAAGGAACACTCGGTGACGAGCAATGTTTCCTGGAATCACAACAAAGTTAGAAACAAAAATAACAAAAACCTACAAAACAAAGACAAAGTTAATATGCAATGCAGTATGCTTATTTGTTTTCCAAGGTATCCGGTTTGGTTCTTGGTTTTGACCTTTCCAGACCTCGAGGATATGCTTGATGTTGTTGAGAAAAGAAGCCCAATGAAAACAAACTAAATATATTACAAATGATGAACAATACATAGTTTGTTTTACAATACATGCCCATGGAGGGTCAAAAATACAACAAAAGGAAAAGTACATCAAAAGGAAAGAACAACAAGCAAAGAGGAATCAAACATTCAATCCATAATCATATTCCCTGACCTCCTTCAGGAGTGCCTCAGTCAATGGACCAGCTGGGTGCTCTGTAATGGTCCTAATGAGGAGGTTCCTAGTAGCAATGGCAGTAATCAGCTTCTTATGTCTGTCCTGGTCTTTTGATCTCTTTAACCCTGCTCTAAGCTTCAATTATGATATCTCCTTCTGAGCTGCCAACAAAGCTTCCTGCTGCTTCTTCTCATTGGCCTCCAGCTAATCAATCTTGGCCTGAGTCCTCTGGTCTTCTTGTGCACGGGCTTTAGTGATCCTGATCCACCTAGCCTGACTCTCTTCCAGATAGTTCTCAGCCCTAGCCTTCTGAATCTTGGCCTCTTTACAGGCATTCTTCAATATCTGTTCTCCAGCCCTTGCTTTCCTTATGTAGTCCTCTGTTCTCTCAATCTTGGTAAGATGCTCAGTCTTGAGTTTTTCCAATCTTTCAATGTCCAGATGACCGTCACTTCTTTCCCAAAGAGTCTTCTTCAAGGCCTGAGATAGTTGCTCATTCCTTTCCTTCAACTTTTCAAATTCCTCCAGGCTAACTGTTGCTGCAGGCTGTACTGTAGATAGTCCGGGTGTGTCTTCCAATGTGAAAGGCATCCTGGTGATCTGAGCTCTAGTACGGGACCAGTCTGAGTACTGAGCTGAAGCAACATTGTTACATCTTCCAAGAATAGCCACCCCTTTTGTCTGGATGTTGTCCCAAGCCCAAGCAGCTTGCCTGACAACAGCTGAATTAGGTTGCACTTCACAGTATAGGGTCTCATCTAAATCCTGTCCTCTGGGAGGATGAACTAAGGCATAGCCCAATTGTCTCTTAAAAAGAAAAGGGTTATAGTTAATGCAACCTTTTACTCCTATCAGAGGCACATTTGGGTATTGCCCACAGCTGGTGATAATGTCTTTGCCTTTGGTGCTCTGGGTACACCATCTGATATCATCTGAAGTTAAGGCAATGAACCTCTTGGCCCAATTCTTCTGCTGACATGGGTTCAAGAAAGCATCTGATTTAGGCAGGTGTCTGAGTAGCCAAGAATAGAACAAAGGAGCACAACATCTAACCAACTTCCCCCTCTATTTTTCATTCCTCTGATGAATAGAATAGTAAAAATCCCCTAGCAGTGTAGGTACTGGATTCCTCAGAAGGAATAAATGGATGGCATTCTTACTGACAAATTTAGGCTCATCTGCAAACAATATAGCCCCATATATGCTGAGGGCTAACAGTGCACAGACTGCCTTCCATTCTCCCACTGCAACCTTCAGGATGGCCTGAGAAATCAAGAAGTCCAGATGTAAACCAGGAATCCCGGCTTTTGTTGTCATGCTTTGCTCAACAAGGGCAGGCTCCAAGTACAATGCCCTTGCTATCTCCTCACTTCTGGGAGCAGTCATCTTTGGATTAAAGGGGATCCCTCCTCTGATAGGTACTCCAACCAACAAAGAAAACTCCTCCAATAGAGGCCCCATCTGAAAGTCAAGAAAGGTGAAGCATCTAAGTGGAGGGTCATAGAACTGCAAGCATGTGTGGATCATGCTTCTCTGAGAAGAATCAAGGTCCATAACCATATCCAAGATACCCCCATAGTGCTCTCTGAACAGTGGGATGTGGTCAGGTGTGATGAGTGACTGGACCTGCCTGATACCAGTCAATACAGGCTCAAAAAAGTGATAAGATATGTTGCTTTTCTTGGGAGTAGCCATGAGTGTTGCTGAAGAATCTGAAGACAAATGCTGATGAAGATCACAAACTGAAGCTGGGGGTAAGTCTCTGACAGACTGATGCAGGTCGGGATGGAGATGACTGAAGTAAATAACTGATGAAGACAGTTGAAGCAGAGGTCTAAGCAATAGAAGGGGTCAAAACCAAAACCAAGATATAATGAGGTGGATACCCTGGAAAAAAAAACAAATGTTAAATGATGCAATGATGATATATGCAAATGATATGCAAGGGTTTGTGATCAAGAGCTGGATCTGACTATCTGTCTTGATATAAGGTCCATGTATGTCCAAAGGTCCTGATGGAGGCTCAGAAATCCAGTAACCAGGGTGGGGGACTCAAATAAAGAGTCACATGT
This sequence comes from Lathyrus aphaca, assembly GCA_963966055.1. Lineage (NCBI taxonomy): Eukaryota > Viridiplantae > Streptophyta > Magnoliopsida > Fabales > Fabaceae > Lathyrus > Lathyrus aphaca. The sequence goes on along the minus strand of OZ014519.1, from coordinate 114,155,601 downwards.
CCAGGATTAATCACAAGAACTGTCCAAAGTGAAGTATTCTTAAACAAAACAGTAACAGGGTATGATGTGGCCAAGGGTTCCTGCAAACCTGTAAACAACCCAACCCCCCTCACAGGTAATGTTCTAGAACAAAGATCCTCAGATTTGATCAGTTATGAGAAGTGTAAACACTTATAACCCGGAGGTACAATGTTTACAATAACCATAAAGGATCCTCCTCTAATTCACCTCAGCTTCTGAAGGTCAAAATAAAGGTCATCCAGACTTAGCAGGCTTCCCAGATAGCCCTAGCACTACAGGAAATCTGTAGCACAGAGTTCTCAAGAAGAAACCCACATCTGAACCATGTTTCATATTCCCGCACCAGACCGAAATGGAATGGGAAAAAACATGAACCGCTCTAGCCTAGGTGTCACTCAGGTCCCAGGTATAGGACCTTGATCTCTCAATGGAGCCCCACCCACCAAAGAAAACCAGATCCAGCAATGGCAGTATGAAATATGCATATGACTGTAAAGAAAGCAATAAATAAAGCTATACATAAAGCAATAAATAAAGCAAAATAAATAAACACACATAGCACATAACACCCCAGTAAACATAAATCAAACAAGCGCTAGGAGGAACCCACAAAAAGAACCAGAAGCCCTGGTTGCAGTATAAGTTTCCCCAGCAAAGTCGCCAAGCTGTCGCTCCCACCAAATGACACCGGGTCAGATAGGGGTACAGGCGCGAACGGTCGGCGAAAGAGAGAACATGAGGATGAACTGAAAAGAGTCACCAGTTAGGCATTTTTATCCCGAAGGAAAGGTAATGCTTCATAAACCTAAGAAAAGATGGATAAGACGGTCGCGAACCAGAGAAACTGAGAAAGGGGGTTGGTTACAACCTTGGAAGGTATTAGCACCCAGATTGTCCGTCGTACTCGACGGGATCCACGCTTGAAAGATTTGTGCTCAAAGGGGTAGTGTCAGTGCTATTCTGTGCGCAAAAGCTGGAAAAGAATGCAAGTGTCAGTGTAAAAGAAATGTGAAGTGAAATAAAGAAGTTTCAGTGCAAGAACAGAGTGCAATGCTCAAGACAATGAGGCTTAAAGAATAATGTTGGAAGAAGGGAGGATGCAGAGACTTTTGTTCAATAACTGTTAAGTTATGCCTACGTATCCTCTAGTGCAATGAGGAAGTCAGAACACCGTAGTTCGACTCAAAGAGACTGAAAGGTAAATTGACTTGTGAACTGCTTGCTTGTCTATGCTCAAGTGTATGACCTGTCTGGCTCAGGTGCAAACTGTCTTGCATTAGACGGAAGAAGCAAGTTCTCGTTTGTGAGTGAATGAGGTGAGAAAAGAATCCCGGAGGAGACGATTATTGTATGTTTTTGGTATTTTCAATCTTTTATTGCTTTTTGAAGTTTGTCATATGAAAATGAGCTTAAGCCTAAACCAAAGGTTAGTAAACTCATCGCATCCTCCCTCTAATTAGGGGTAACGAGAGTACCTTAAGTGTGAAGTAAGTACCTCACACTTAATCACCATGATGTAGGATTAAGATCATTAACCTACTTGCATTTACTTAGATGTTTTTGGAGTTTTTGTTTATTGTTAAGTAATGATTTTAAGCCATAATCAAGGATTTAATGGACCCATTACACCATCCTATTAGAAGGATAATAGATGAGAACATTTAAGCTGAGGAAGGTTCCTCAACTTAATCCATGATTAGGGATTAACTTCATGACAAAACAAAACCTTTATTAAAGTGGATTTTAATTAATGGTAAGATTAAGAAGTGAATTTTATGGTTTGTAAGACAACTTGAGGGGGACTTGTCCATTAACACTAGGGTTAGTCCTTCTTAACCAATTAAGGAAGAATTAGAACCCTAATGCAAGGCCCAAGTTACAAGCTTGATGTCTTAGTGATTATTAGGTGAATTAATTAAAGGATTTAAACACATTAAGGGTTTAACACTTAGGGTTAAAGTTATACACTCCATCCTAATAGAAGGATGCAGGCATAAGCTTAATCTCAAAGCCTTAAAACCTTTAAGGTTTAGTCCTTGATTAAGAGGTGAGAAGATAAGACACAAAGATGACACAAAGGTAAAACTAATGGGGGGACTAATCAAACCCTAATTGTTATCATGCTTGGGTATTCCTAGGGTTTATGAAGCTTGCAAGAAGATCTTCAGAAAAAGCCACCAAGGAAGAAGAAAGATGGAAGGAGAAGAAGCAAAAAGAAGCAAGACAACTTACTTCACTTAAGAAGATAAGTTGCTTGAAGAAAGAAAGTGAGGAGGGAGCATGAATGAGAAAGCTCATTCTAATACAAAAGTAAAATTCAACAATGAATACATAAGAGAGATGAGAAGAGATTGTGAGAAGTGAAGGCAAATTCACCTCTCAGACACTTACCACCTGAAAAGTTAGCAAAATGAAATGAAATGAGAATGGAATGAAATGCAAATATGGAAACCAAACCAGAAGCATGTTCATGATTCTAATGATGCAAAGAGATGATATAAATGTATGTCATGAAATGAAGATGATCATACAAAGAATGGGAATGCAAATGAAGCATATAAGAGGCATGAAAGTTCATGAATGCACATGAGATAAAATGAAAGCATAACATGGCAAATGGATGATGCAATGATCAAACATGATTTCAATGTGTTCTAAGATGTCTTATATGTCACGTGGATGCACAAAATGTCATGGCAAGTTCATGTATGCAAGCTTATACAGGATGGATGCAAATGAAGATGCAAATTAGGGTTATATGATCATGTGAGATGCATAATTCAAAAACAGAAGAAAAAACATAAGATAAAAAATTGAAAATGGACTCAAAGGAACCCTAAACCTATACTAGTTCACTATCCAAAGGTGGAGGTCAGAAGCTTAACCTAGAAGGACTTATGATTTTTCCAAGTTTCTAGGGTTTTAAGGGTGATCCTAAAGGTAAAATGCCAAACAAATTGAAAATGCATTATAAAAATGAAACAAAAATGCTTTTAGATGCTTGAAACCATGCATAACACAATGCAAAAAGAATCATTCACAAACTCACTTTGGTTCAAAAGTTATGAATTTTTGAAGTTAGGGTTAAAAATATTCAAATTTAAGAACCCTAATTCAATTGAAAAATGTCAAAGTATGATCAAAACCAAAAAGAAATTTGTGTGGTGAGTTTGTAAATGTTTGTAAATGTTTGAAAATGCTCTCTGAATTTGTTTTGTGATTTTTAAATACCTAAATGTATTTTTAATTAATTAATTCTCATTAACTAATTAAAAATAACATTTAAATGATTTAAAAATAATTTTTTAATGCAAAAAATAAAAATAAAAATATTTTTGGATTCTGAAAATTAATAAAATGTTTGATAAAAAATTTCAGAATTTTTTGATGTCATTTGCTATTTTTTAAAAATTCGTGCATATAAAAATAGAAAAAATGAAATAAAACAAATTAAATGGAAAAGTATGCTGGATGGAGAGCCAGGATGCAATCTTGGCTTGAAAGGGTTGACTGGGCGCGCATCTGGACGACCCAGGTTCAAACCCTAATAATCCTAATTATTTATTTAATTAATCCTAATTTAAAACTAATGACTCAATCTACACCATCCAATGCACGCGGGAAAGGGTGATCAGACGGTCCAGGTTCAAACAATGCCCTAAACCTAATTAAAAACCCTAATTACTTTCAGGTGGCCGGAAATGACCTCCGATTATCTTCTCCGGCCACATCTCCCCTGAGAATTTCCCAAAACGCTCCCTAGGTCATTTCTGGAGCTCTAAAGCTCCAGATTGCTTCCTCTCACCTTCCTAAGATCAACCCCACCCTCAAACTCCATTTCTTTTCACTCACAAACAAGATTCAAATCAAAGTATAAAAATGGCAGAAATTTCAGAACAACCATACAACTTCATTTCTCAACCATTTTCAAAACCACAAAGCTCAGTGTACTCAGGGGATCACAAGGAACATTTCTATAACCTTAAAAGAGATTTCTGGAAAAAAGTTTGAGAGAGCTACCTGAGATGGAGCTTTCAACCCTAGAGCTTTCAGGCTGCTTTCTTGCTTCAAAATACCTCCAATGACCTCCCTGAAGAAGCTTTGATGCTTGGTTGGAGTTTTTTGTGGCTGGTTTGTGAGTTTGATGAAGTTCAGTTCAAAGGGGGAGAAAATCGTGTTTTGTGTATGGTGGCTTTTAGGGCAAAATGAAAGGTGGGAAATGATCAGTGAGTGAAGCTGGGATGAATGATGGAAGAAGTTTTAAGTTTTGTGGAGTTTGCTGAGAGTTTCGAATGAAAATGCAAAGAGGGAGGTTTTTGTGTATGCTGACTTGTGGGAGAGTTCATGCTATGTTCTTGTTATGTTTGGCTTGTTTTTGATTAGTAAAAACAAATGTGATTGGTCAGAAAGTTGGTAATGGCATAGTGTGATTGATATGGCTTGTTTTGCAAAAAGTCAAGGTTATGTGTCCTTTGAGGTATGGGCAAGTTCAGGCCAAGGACAAGGGCATGTCTGGTGCAGCTGTGATCAAGGAGAACCATGGAAATGAGATTGAGGCAAATCAGCAAGTGGATGGAAGTTTATGTGTCATTTTGCAAATTCCATGAAGTTGGCCCTTTTGTAATTTCTTCATATGCAAGTCATGAAATTTGGAAATTCTTGGGCCAATTCTGACTTTTAGAAATTGCACAAAGTTTGTATGATGATTAGAAGTCAATTTGAAGTCACAAATTTGCTTGGCATGAGGTTTTGCAAAAATCCCTCTTTGGCATGAAACTTGAAATTATGTGATTTTTGCCAACTTTGGAAAGCCATAACTTGAGTTCAAAAATGAATTAGATCTTGTTCTTGTACTTTTTGTAAAGGAAATGATCCAATCTATAACTTTCATGACCAATAATTTATCATTTGAAGCATTTTTGGTTGAGAAAGAGGAGGTTGAAAAACTTTCCCAAAATGGAAAGTTTACATTACAAGTCATTTCCATATTTGGCAAGTTTTGGTTTAGCCCACTTTTCTTCAAATTTGTGAACTTCTAAGCACTTCAATGATCAAATAAAGACCATATAACTTCAATTTGATAAAAAATCCACTTTGGTTCCATGTTGGGGGGCCTCAGATGCCCTGTTTTTGCTCTGACTTGCTCAAGAAGTTACCTAGTGATCAGATGACTTCCACAATGAATTTTTCCATCAAACTTGGTATGTATGATCCTTATAACATATAGAGACCAATAGAAACAAGAATGACAAAAAAATTGGAGTTATGGCCTCTGAAACCAAAACCATAATTTTAGGTCATCTGTGTAGTTAAACCTGGCTCTGCTTCCATGCCTTGCAAGTTCTTGTGATTTTCTGACTTTCTTGATCTTGGGAGGATATAATGTGATGATTGAACATGCATGGACCCTCTTGAGATGATTGGAGACCTTTGGAGTGGCTCAGATGGCTCAGGAACTGCTCAGATCACAAACCCTAGATGCAGATGACTTTGAACCAATGCAGTGAAGCAAAAATGCAACATGATGTGATATGATTGAACTTATGCAAATGAAAATATCACAAGCCATGATGTGAACTTAGTGAGGGCAAATTTGGGGTGTTTACAACATCCAATGGATCTTGATCCTTTAGGTAGATTGTTAAATTCCCAAGTATGGTTTGATATTATTGAGTCCATTTCTCTATGGATAACATATCATTTTAAAATGAGGAGTCCCTTGAAGCTATTACTTCCTTGATTTCACAAATATATCAACGACTATAGTGGACTTTGAATCAAACCAATATTAAGGACTTTTCTCCAACAAATAGAAAATATATCACTTTCTAATTGCAAATACTTTTAGAAAGACACACACTTTCTTTACAAATTTTGTCACCACACACTTGGTGATCAATTATTGTAATTGAAAAATTTGAATATATGAACTTGTTCTTGAATCAATTTCAATAGACAATTGATCTTCTCTTTCAATTTACAATTCAATAATAAATGAACTGACTTAAAAAGTGTTGACAACTTTTCAATAATAAGCTTTTATGCCTTTTGCTCTTCTTGTTTTTTTTTATAATTTCTTTCTCAAGAATTTTTGAATTTCTTGATTAGAGCATCATCTCTAAAAACACGATTTGTGGAAACCACAATTTTTTTATTTGTGTTTAACAGTCCGTGAAGAACCTTCCTCACGAGGTTCTTCATTTGTGGAAATCTTGAATTTTTTTTATCCTCCGTGATAAGAATCTCAAAATTCCACATCTTGGTATTCAATAATTACATTCGGCTCTAAATTCATAAATCTATATAAGTAATTATTCATTTTTGGATGATCTTTATATGCCAGAATTTATTTAACATAAACAATTTACATAGGATTTAGGTCATAGTTCAATCACATGATTTAAAATTATAAACTTTAACTGACTCAAATAATTCAAAAAAAATTGTATGTACCTATTTAATTTTGAAATTATTTCCAGACAAATACACAGGAATATGAAGCAAAGCCTTTTAATTTTAACTTGTTTCAAATCTATGAATGCAATATTCATGATCGTGAGACATACATGCAATACTGAATCTTCTAACATAATGCTATAACTTACCATTTCATAAAAAGACAAAGCGTGAAATGTATACAAAAGGTACATCTTCTAATGAAGTAAGGTAAACAAACGCTCATTCATGGTTCATGTGCCATTAGGATGCAAAACATACATAAGTAATGTCTTAAGAGAGCAAAGTGAATATCATATCCATTTATACCAATATCTTAAACAATATATATTACATAAAATCGTTGGATATAATATGTATATTAAAAATCAAATTGATTTGAAATGATATGGAAATTAGTAATCTTAAACAGTACTGATACTTATATTACGTACTTTCATTTTCATTCATATAAAAGATTTGTTTTATATTGAATCATAATATTATGATTTTTCACATTAACGTAATTATTAGGAAAACAATAAAAACATACCAGAATTTATAATAGCAATTCTTCTTGTGTTTATAATGTGTCAACAGCACAACAATCCATCATTGATACTTGAAACGAAAGTATCGTTGCCATTACGCAAATACTTTTAAGATTGTTAGAAATTTTAATAAATCAAATGGATTGTACCGAGGCTAAAATCGTGAACGAAATAACTTTCCCTAAAAGTATTTCAAGCACTCTCCAAAATGTCTTAGAGTTGGAACGCAGGAATACCCAGGATAATTCAGCATTTATCGAGTCTGCGCAAGACCGACGAAAACTCTATTATATAGCGAAGAATGTTTGGAATTTTGTATAAGAGAATATTTGATTTGTAATGTATTTTCTGAATTCCGGAATGAGGTATTTATAGGCATGCATGTGTTGTTTCACAAGGTTGCGATCCTTGATGAAACACTACCATTTAACGAAAGGTTGTAATGTTTTCAACCATTGCCTATTTTCATCTCGCAACAACACTTCACGAAGTGTTGATTCTTTTCCACTTTTCTTGTCATTTTGGAACACACCAATTGGACATTTAATTCTCATAAATTATAACAATCCCCCACTTGTTCTAATAATGACAACACCAATTCCAAAAAAGAGAAACAAAGAATGTTAATATAGTTAATTATCTTTCGATTTGAACTTAACCTTAGTAAGAATAACGCAAAGTCTAATCGGAACGTTAGGTAGCTATGCTTTGAACTGTTATCCCATGTGATTAGACCGACATTATCATACACAAACTCTTTTAATGGTTCTTCGCCTACATCTCTCGCCTAGCACTATTTATGGTCATGTGCTTTTCTTGTTTTCATGAATTTTCCATGAGAGAAACTCCAACTCTCACTTTGAGACGGCACCATCTCGAAATTCACATAGGTGAAGTTCATTGTTTATCCATTTCCTTGGAACGCATATCCTTGATATGGAACTTCATTAAGAGTTTCAAAAACTCAACCCTCAATATATAATAGTCAACATTATCGCAAAATGTTATACAATCATCCAAATCAATGACTTGTTGTTACCCATTGAATCTTAGGTTAAGATTTATTAACTTCAGATTGGGTTGCTATCATTGTTGGAACTCTTACTCAAGGAGTTTCAACCTCCTGCCTCTCGAGATTGTTTTTACTAAGTCTTTGGCCAGTGGCTTAGTAAATGGATCAAGAAAATTATAGCTCGATCGTATATATGTGGATGGTTACATCCTTAATCAATTTCCTCACGAAAGAATGTCTAAGTCCTACTTGCATAGAATTTCTGTTATACACTTTTGTATACTTTAGTTAAAATGGTTTGACTACTGCAATGTATCAACACCTTTGAAACATTGTCTTTAGCCAATGAAACTTATAACAGAAGGTCCCTCAACCATTCAACTTCTTCACTAGCAGAAGCAAGAGCCTCAAAACTCGGATTCTATGGTTGAGAGAATGGTTCATTTTTTTTCTTGCTCATCCAAGAAATTACACTCATGGGTAGTGTAAATATCAACTCAAATGTAGATTTATGATATTCAATACTCAATATCCAACTCGTATCAATATATCCTTCTAATATGATAGTAAGTCAACAATAATGGAGGTTATGATTTTTTCATAAGATAGCCAAAAATCCTAATGATGGTCATTCAATGTTCACCAATTTGATTTCTAGTAAAATCTAATCATTTTACTAATTTCAAATGTTGTATCGGTTCTAGTACATTGCAAACATTTGTATATTTTAATTGAACCACAACTCTTCCATCATTCTTTTGAAGTTTAACACTAGAATCAAATAAAGTGGTTATTTCTTTAAAGCGTAAGTGTTTGAACTTATCAAGCACTTTTATTAACATAGTCGTTTTGACTAAGTTCATAACCCCCACTATTTCTTTTTTACTTTGATTCCTAAAAGTGTGTCAACTAGTCCAAGATCATTCATCTTGAATGAAGAAGGTAGAAACCTCTTTGTTTCTACAATTCCATTCATCTTATTGCTAATGATCAATCATATAATTAAAATGGAGACAAGTGAATAACACAATATTCTCACACAATATTATGTAAAAACACTTGTAACAAGAATCAAATGAAGAATATTTTTAGATAATCATGCTTGATGAAGCAAGAAAGTTTTAGATGAAGTGATAGATGAAATTATGAGCAATTTAAAATAATATAGTATAAATTGCAATGAGTACCTTAGTTATGTTCACTTGTCTCAAATTCTTCACTTTAATTTATATGCTAAACCTTCTTGATCAACTTCATCATTGATGTGTATGACACTTTTGAACTTTTTCTTCTTTGATAATCTTTGTATTCATCAAAATAGAACTAGATATATGATGTATTCCTCACATATCACATATTTGTTACGAGATCACCATATATATATATATATATATATATATATATATATATATATATATATATATATATATATATATATATATATATATATATATATATATATATATATATATATATATATATATATATATATATATATATATATATATATATATATATATATATATATATATATCATGCTTATGTGGGGAACTAGTTATATCACATATTTTTTTGTAGATCACCATATATATATATATATATATATATATATGGTTATCTCATAACAAATATGATATATAACCTATTCTCCACATAAGCATGATATATATATATATATATATATATATATATATATATATATATATATATATATATATATATATATATATATATATATATATATATATATATATATATCATGCTTATGTGGAGAATAGGTTATATATCATATTTGTTATGAGATAACCATATATATATATATATATATATATATATATATATATATATATATATATATATATATATATATATATATATATATATATATATATATATATATATATATATATATATAACATGTTTATGTGGATAACTAGTTATATCACATATTTGTTACGAGATCACCATATATATATATATATATATATATATATATATATATATATATATATATATATATATATATATATATATATATATATATATATATATATATATATATATATATATATATATATATATATATATATATTTCTTACATGATGAGTGAAGGTGATGAGAAAAGAAGTCCCGAAGGAGAGACGCTTATTCTTTGTCCAGTGTTTTTTAGAAGTTTTTTATGAGTGTGGCACAAGGAAGTGAACTCAAACTCTTTTCCATGGAATGTGTACTTGCTACTAAATTCCAAGATGGAATAATAGAACAAGTACACCCAAGTAAGGAGAAGATCCCTAAAACTTGGTTCCAGAGATTAAGGCCTAAACTCACTAACTCATTGAAGTTATTAGATGTTTTGTGATTTGAGGCAAGGATGGTTGCTGCGATATGTCGGCTTCAAAACGCGGAGGTTTTGTGGAGATGGTTGAGTTTGCCATTTGTGATGATGAAGTTGAGTAATGAAATTGAAGAGAGGATTTGTGGTTCTGGAAAAAAAAGTTTGAAACGTCTGTATGTCATGTTGTGTTTGTTTCAGTTTGTGTTGGTGAAAATACGGTTGACGGTGATTTAGTGAAAGTGGTAAGGCGTGGTAGTGATGTAAGAAAAAGAGGAGCCATGATCTTTTTTGCAGAGAGATTTATAGTGAGGGAGAATCAAAAGGGAAAACTTGTGCGATAATTTGTTGTTGTTTCAGGGTGAGCTGGTGCCAATTCAATATGTTACTGGCAGGAATTATGCCGCTGTAGAATCACGTAATTGGTGTTGTGGGCATTCCCCTGAGTGTGATTGTTGTGGGCCATGGTAGTGAGAAGTTTGTGAGTGAAAATAAAAATAACGGGGCTGCAGGAATTAGTGTGGAAATTGTGATATTCTGTTGAAATTGTTGTGAGAGTTGACGTGTGAAAAAATTTGCATTGGGGTCCATGGAGTACGATTATCCGAGAGACTTGTGTGGAGATGAACGTTGAGACTTGCCTTGTTTTTTCTGTTATTATTATTTTGTAATAATCTTGTAATGGATCCTTGTAAATGGGCTTGTGTGATTTGGTTAGAAACAATTACGTTTTAATGTGAACAAAACTTTTTCTTAAAAATGGATAAGGTAAAAGGTTAAAAATAAAATGGTTTAAGAACTTTGAAATAAGAATGACTTTGATAATTGGGATAAAAATGAATAGAAATGTGGAGAATTAGTTATATCACATATTTGTAACGAGATCACCATATATATATATATATATATATAGCATCCTTATGTGAGGAGCTAGTAATATATATATATATATATATATATATATATATATATATATATATATATATATATATATATATATATATATATATATATATATATATATATATATATATATATATATATATAGCATGCTTATGTGGGGAACTAGTTATATCACATATTTGTTACGAGATCACCATATATATAGCATACTTATATGGGGAACTAGTTATATCACATATTTGTTACGAGACCACCATATATATATATATATATAGCATGCTAATATCACATATTTGTTACGAGATCATCATCATCATATATATATATATATATATATATATATATATATATATATATATATATATATATATATATAATAACATGCTTATGTATGGAACTAGTTATATCACATATTTGTTACGAGATCACCATATATATAATCAAGTCTGAATTTCGTGTTGGATTAATCTCTTCAAGCATTCCCAGAGTGTTCATCAAAGCTGTGCATTCATCTTTCATAGATCCTGTTTGGAGCAGCTTCATCACAACATAAACAGAGGTTGAAGGTCATGCGGATTGTGGTTCTCTTTAGAAACTAGGCCTTATTCGGTTGTGAAGAAGCTCAAGAAGGTGTAAGGAAGCTTTATTATCTCTCTGGATTTCTCAACATTGCTTAAGGAGCTTCATCTCAGGTTTGAGTTTCCATTTTATTTGCTTCACATTTGTACATATGTTGTGTGTTTCATGCTATTGATGCTTGAATCGAGCTATTTGAAGAATGTATAATCCGTTTGAGGTGTTAAAACTCGATTTGCATTTTTGATGTTTGTTGTTATTTCCTTCGGTTTGCTTTAGGTAGTGGTTATTTTTGTTTTTTGTTGAAAGATTTAGGTTCTCCATAAGGTCAGCTTCATTTTGACATGTGTCTTGCATGTTTTTGGAAAATTTGTCTGATCGTCGTTTCAGAGGCACGCCAGAGAAGGTGATCGAAACCTCTCCGACCGGCCAACCTCATGAACTTTGGTTTGGTTCCCAGTTTATATCACCATTGTGTGATGTTACTTCATCTAAGGGTTGCAGATAGGACAGCGCATTAATGATAGGCGTGGTTATCATGTGCCCGATCCATTCATGTGTTGTTTCTTGTTTGTGCTTTCATATCATGTGAAGAAGGGATGTGAAGCTTTGGATCTACCTATTTATTATGTTTGATTGTAGTCCGTTAGATTGCATGACCTAGGAGTTAGTTGACCAGCGTGTGAGCATATGGATCTGGTACTTGAATTGAAATTAATGTGGCCCGTTGGATGCGTGAGCCTTAGTTTTGTGGCTGAGTTGTTTGTCATGTACGATGGGCCTTAATTCCTATCCGTACCACCTTTTAAATCCAATCTGATATTGAACTGCATTGAGCCTGCTTCTGAACCCCCCTGGCCTTTTGTTTTATTTTATTTTATTTCCCTTTTAATTGTTCATTCCATTTTATTTTAATTAAAATAGCAAATCATTTTGAAAAATTCCAACAATATTTGTGTAAACTCCTTTTAGTTTTCTTTATTTTTTCATGATTTTATTTATTCATTTTTTTAAATATTTCTCCTTTCTGAGTTAATTGTTGAGTTTATTTCTTTTATTTTAATACTTTTATTACACAAGCTGTCTTTTTCATTTTCTATTTTGAATTTGGTGATAGCTATGAACATGGTTCTTTTTGGTATGGATTCTTGACATGTTGAAGTTTATTTGAGATTTTAGTCATGATTTTTAGGACTTATTTTCTTAGGTTTTGTCATTTTGCTTTGTGATGAAGTTTGTGAAACCCTAATTGAACTTTGGGCATTTATTGGAGATAGTTTGCTTTTGATTTTGACTTGTGGTTTTGGTATGTTATTTCTAATTGATCAAATTGTCTTTATGCTCAATTATGGACTTTTAAGTCTTGTTCTCATTTTATTTGAATTTTTTGTGATTAACTTGACCTAGTTTTGTTGTTTACATGATCTATGCTTGATTATTAGGGAAGGAGGGCACTTGTGCCAACTCTTAGGGTTTGTTTTAGGGTCTCTTAACATGTTGACTTGTCCCTGGTCCTTTTATGAAGGTTTCATCTTGGTTTGATTTGTGTTACTTGGTCATTAAGCTTCACACTTACATGAATGATCACATCACTTTTCATTTCTCCTTACTTCTCTTGTTTGATCTTGCATGAGCTTGTATGCTTCTATTAATGTTTGAATTCTTTTCTTAGGCACTCTTTACCATGATAGGGTTCTTCCTTTGATGTTTATGAAAGGTGTTTAGCTTGTATGACACTTCGTATATCATGTTTTTCCTTTCTTCCTTCCATGATAACTTGTAATGCTTTGGCGTGACTTCTTGCTCTACTTCTTACATGATGTTGTGTGTTTGATATTGGCACCTAAATGTAAAGTTTGAATTTTGGTTGTGATAGTTTGATATGATCTTTTGCTTGTTTCTACTTCATTTGATCCAATTTTTTTTCATCTTATCATTTGTATATGTTTCTAACCCTTTGTAGGTGCAATGGTAAGTGAAGTGTGGATGCTATCCACATTTCAAGTATTTTTCTCTTCTCTTTTATCGCTTTCTTACTTTTTCTTTGAGATGTGCCTTAGACCATCAATTGTACAACCTTTCTCCCCCCCTTAGAAAACAACTTAACTTCTTTAGAAGAAGTAAGTTGATTTTCTACTTTCTTTCTTCTTCTTCTTCTTCTTTCTTCTTCTTTTCTTCTCTTCTTTAGGATAGTTGAAACCATACTAACATAGGACTTCCATTCATGACAACAATAGGATTAGACTTTCCTCTTAGTAATTTTACCTTTGCTCCTTTTGGTTTCTTCTCTTCTCATCTTCAAACAAAAACCTCAAAAACATTTAATAATGGTTGAAATAGTCTTATGTGTATGGACTTATTCCATGGGGAACTTGTAGTCTTCCCATCTTGAGATAGTACAAGCTTGTCTAGCATGATGCACAAGTCTAATCATGAGACTATTTTCACAGAGAAAATCATAAAAAACACTTCTTCACCTCAAATCACAAAACATCTAATAACTTCAATGAGTTAGTGAGCTTAGACCCTAATCTCTGGAACCAAGTTTTGGGATCTTCTCCTTACTTGGGTGTTCTTGTTATATTATTCCATCAATTGTAAAACCTTTCTCCTCCCCCTTAGAAAACAACTTAACTTCTTTAGAAGAAGTAAGTTGATTTTCTACTTTCTTTCTTCTTCTTCTTCTTTCTTCTTCTTTTCTTCTCTTTTTTAGGATAGTTGAAACCATACTAACATAGGACTTCCATGCATGACAACAATAGGATTAGACTTTCCTCTTAGTTATTTTACCTTTGCTCCTTTTGGTTTCTTCTCATCTCATCTTCAAACAAAAACCTAAAAAACATTTAATAATGGTTGAAATAGTCTTATGTGTATGGACTTATTCCATGGGGCACTTGTAGTCTTCCCATCTTGAGATAGTACAAGCTTGTCTAGCATGATGCACAAGTCTAATCATGAGACTATTTTCACAGAGAAAATCATAAAAAAACACTTCTTCACCTCAAATCACAAAACATCTAATAAATTCAATGAGTTAGTGAGCTTAGGCCCTAATCTCTGGAACCAAGTTTTGGGGATCTTCTCCTTACTTGGGTGTGCTTGTTCTATTATTCCATCTTGGAATGTAGTAGCAAGTACACATTCCATGGAAAAGAGTTTGAGTTTACTTCCTTGTGCCACACTCATAAAAACTTCTAAAAAACACTAGACAAAGAATAAACATCTCTCCTTCAGGACTTATTTTCTCACCTCATTCACTCTTTACGTGAGAACTTGCTCCTACTTGTCACTTTGCAAGATGGTAACGCACTCGTCGTCCGAGCCTGCAACACCTGAGCATTGACATAAGCAGTTTAAGCCTTAATACACAAGCAATCTTTCCACCCCAAGTTAGGGGAACTACGGCGACTCTGATCCTCATGTCCAGATGAGGTACGTAGGCAGTGGGGTAGGACCCGTTTGAGCATTCTTTTATTTTCCCTACATTTTCCTCATTGCTTTTCTTTTCTTATCTAGTTTCAGTATTTCGTTTTTGCAGCAACTTTCATTCCTTCACCCTTTGAAATAGTTTCTTTGTAAGCGTGGATCCCGTCGGGTACGGCAGACGATCTGAGGTGTCTAATATCTTCCTAGGTCGTAACCGACTCCCGAACCCAGTTCTTTGGTTCGCAGGACCTTATCCTTTCCTTTATTCTTGGGTTTGTGTAACATTACCTTTCTCGTTCCTTTGGGATAAAAATCCTTGGCTGGAGACTCTACCTTCTCCGTGCCACTTTCACGTTTGTACCAGGATTAAAATCCAGGGAGCAACAGCTGACGACTCTGGTGGGGATTGAACCCAAAATCTATGGTTCCCTTGAGAGTCTCCTAGCACTTGCTTGTTTTCTATTTCGTTGGGTGTTAATTGTTTGCTGTTGCGTGTTTATTTTACTATTGTTTATTTACAGTTTTATTTACAGCTTTATTTACTGCTTTCAGTATTATTTTTCATGCATCATATGTTTATACTGGACTGTCTGGTTGTGCTGGTTTTCTTTGGTGGGTTTGGGACTGTTACTGTGAGATGAGCTCATTACCAAGGCTCGAGTGCACCCTAGGACTTAGAGTGGTTCCACTTTGGCCTCATGAGATCTTGTCATGGGGGTAGTAGTGAGTTCCACACCCAGATTTGCGACCGTCTTGGAACTGTCTTGATTTAGGGATCTTCCCTTCTTATTTCACGACCTTGATAGTTATGTGCAGCTGGGGACCGATCACTGAGGACCTTTGTGGAAACATCCCTCTCCAGTGGTGATAGTGGCAGACCACATTTTGTGGCAAACCCATTCGCACCCGAGGGCCCACTGGGAACTCGCATAGGATTGTCTGGTTCTCTTATAGGAACTCAGTCAAAGCATTTGGTGGTATGACGATAGTACTATATCCCACGGGCTGGATACACTATTGTTTCTCCATTTCAGCGCTCGAAACTGGGGACTCATAAGGGATGCTTGTTTTTCCCGGACTCACGCTGAAACCTCCCTGAGTAGTACATAATGCTTAACCGATTCCCTGATCTGGTCATGAGCCATTTCTAAAAAATGGTGAACATATTATTGCTATTCTGCTTTGAGAGTCCGTGATGTTTGACCCGGAGTACACCCATGAGATTGGGAGGGGTTTACAGGTTTGTAGGAACCCTTGACCTCAACATACCCTGGTTATTAGTGTGTTCTATGTTCTGATCCAGTTATTATGGTTCTGGAGTTCTTGATATTTGATTCTGAGTTACTATCCGGGCTTATTCTTCAGAGATCTTATAGTTCCAGACAAATTCTAGATAGTTTCCAGACTTTGGTCCCATGTCTTTGCATCTTTAGCATCATCATATTGCATTTGCATTATCGGCATTGCATATCCTTTTCCAGAAATCTCATCATTCCTCTATTGTCCATGACCAGCCAACTAATTTCCCGGTACTCCGTTTGAACAAGTGGTAACCGTTGGATGACGACGAGTGTTTGAAGCAAGACTGAGCAATGTTAAGAGTTAAAAGGTCATATTGGAAGCCGTTGGTAGCTATGTCCAGCAACAACCTTCATAATTTTGATCCTCCGCCTAGTTTCACTTTGATGACCAATCCCCTATATGGTTTTCTCTTGATGATGATCTTCCACAAGTGAACAACCTTACTCAAGCTCAGCCTACGCAGAGCCAGATCGTGAATCAGGGTGTACTTGAACCATCTGTTGTCCGAGGTGGACATTCATTTTCTTTTGATACTACAGATTACCAGAGTTTTGCTTTCCATATGCCGAACTTCCAAAGGGCAATCCCTATGACGAAAGCCAAGGATCCATGAACTATTGATCATGTTGAAAGGTTTCGTGTGTTGGATGAGCAACTCAAAGCCTTAGCAGATCGTGATACTTTTGCTTTTGATGCCTTAAATCTGTGTTTGGTGCCTGATCTTGTCATTCCTCTAGATTTCAAAACTCTGAAGTTCGAGAAGTACACCGGTGTCAATTTCCCAAAGCATCATTTGGTGATGTTCTGTAGAAAAATGACTTCTTATGCCCGCAACGATAAGTTGATGATTCACTGTTTTCAGGACAGTTTAAGTGGTGCATCCTTAAGTTGGTATATGGATTTGGAGAGTAGTTGTATTCGATCGTGTATTGATTTATCCAAAGCTTTCCTGAAGCAATACCAACACAATTTGGACATGGTGCCCAGTCGCACGCGTTTGCAAAGCCTATCTTAGAGGAGTACTGAGTCTTTCAGAGAATATGCACAACGCTGGAGAGAATTGGCAGCCCAAGTGCAACCACCACTTTCAGACAGAGAATTAGTTGACCTGTTCGTGGGCACCTTGCAAGGTCCGTACCTGGAAAGAATGAACAACATTGGGACATCAAACTTCTCTGATTTGATGATAGTTGGAGGGAGCATTGAGGGCCTACTCTAAAATGGAAAGATCCAAGACTCTTTGAACATCCCGGCTAGTGAAGGTAAATCTGTTGTTAGTTCCCAAGGGGAAGAGGAGTATGACGTTAGTGAATTCATGGCCAATGCTCAAAGCACCGTATCAGAAACCCTGGACTCTTCCTCGTCCAAATCTGCAAGCTCATGGCCAAAGACCTCAGAATCAACTTCAGAGCCAACATAGGCCTCGCAACAATCTGGAAATAAGGAATGCTCCTCTTCATCTAGTTCCCATGGCATACAGTGAACTTTTGCCACATCTAATTCAGAGCTTGTTGGTGTTTCCAAAGCCTCTAAAGTAGTTGCCAAAGTCGTACCTTCCAGGGTATAATCTTCATGAGCAGTATGGGTATCATGGTGGATCAATCAGGAATTCAACTGAGGATTGCAAAGCTTTTCAGGCCAAAGTACAACAGTTGATCAACAAGGGAGCCATATCCTTTCCAGAAGGAAGCATGGTTGTGCACGTCAACCTCTCTCCTGATTGAGGTCAAAGACTTCGAAGGAGCATCTCCTGATTTTCAATGGTTTGGACAAGAAGATGTCATGAGAGCTGGTGATCATTGTATCCTTTCCATCATTTTGCATTGTAGTTTCTTTCCTGTTAATAGCTACTTGTCTTTTAAACTTCGTTTTTTGAATGGTAATGTTAATGAAGTGATCATGCACTTTTCGAATTAATTATGCCGCATTTGCTCATTTTTCTTTGCTTGCGAAGAAAAAAAAAACAAAAAAAATGCATCCATATACTTCCCGTTTATTTCACTGTTGTTTAGCAGATATTTGAGGGAGGATGATGAAAACTGAATACCCATAATTGTTGAAGGTATGCTTTTAGATCAGAACCTGCTGACGATGTACAAACATTGCTTCAATTCCCAAACACTGGAGATATAAGGGAGATAGACCCTCGTCAACCCCTTTGAGCCTTGAAGTAGGAGTTTCTTTTCTGTGCGAAAAAACCCTCACATTCAACCCGGGGCAGGGTAGTCATCAGTTAATTTGACCGAGCGTTCAAATTTCCAAAGGAGTGTGCATCTGAGGATCCATTACCTTATGTGAGTTCAAGGAACGTGAAACCAACATGGTTACCCCTCACCAACAAAGGAATGAAGCAGTCACCACCCTTTCATGCAAGTCAGACAAACCAATGTCATGCGATTTATTCAAGAAAAAAATCAAAACGAAAAAGAAAAGAGAAATAAAGCCCGCTAAGTCAAGAAAAAAAAACATGAAAACAAATGACTTAGGCAAAAGTTAGGGCATCCCGCTGGACTTCAAAATCGGAAAATATTTAAAGAATCAGTCCAGGCAAAAGTTAGGGGTAAAAAAAATCAGAAAAAAAAACTTCCATAAGAACAAAGTCGTGTGAATACGGACACAAAGACAAATGGGTGATTGTTACTCTAACAACCTCATAGGTGCTTAAAGTGTCAGTGTCATTGGTTTCTCAACCATCACAAAGGTCTTTCCAGAGGCAAGCACTTAGGCCAAATTAGTTGAATGTAGTACTGGAGAACATCAAGGAGAATGGATGGGCACATATAAACTTTGAGCCATAAATCTTTCTTTCTAAAACTGTGAACCATACCACGTCATAACCCTTGAAAGTCCTAACTGAATCAGGGTCAATTCTGAAAGCATACTACGACAAGATTGTGTAAACTGACTCCTAAAAGATTTGTTAATTCATCACTACGTTTGAACTAATGGTCCATTCGACACACACTATCACAACATTCAAGTAAATAAATTTTCAAAACCTGCATGAGCATCGCATTAAAATTACCATTTGTAAATGAACAGTTTTAATTGCAAGTCAGTTTGTGACATCGGGGGAGTTCCTATAAAGAGAAATCATGAGGGAACTTGATCATTCAACAATGATGACCAGAATCAAGAGCATATTGTAGGCCTGTGAAACAAGGACATGTTATCCAGTGGTTTTGTTGACCAAGGAATCAATCAGTATAAAGCAAGTTCCCAAGCATCGGTTGATCGAGGGGAAACCATTCAGGGGTCATTTGATCAGAAGTGAATCTACCAAACAAGGGTAGGCCACCCATATTTTCTGTGTATTAAGGGTGAATTCTTCCAATGCTCAGTCAGAATGAGTCAGGTCGCTTCCATGCTCATCTTGGGGCAGGACACCTCCAGAGCTCACTAAGTGCAACTCTCCGCAAGGGAACATCCAAGTCTGTCATGCCAAGAATTCGATAATCAGGGGAAGTCTGTTTAGAGACCCTCAAGATAGGGGCAACTTTAGCTACACAGAGCAAGTTATGTCAGTGATCTCCGAGTTCAAGATGAGTGTCGGGAAATCATGCTACCCACCCTCGCCATGTCACCCTTATCAATATAAGCCTTTCCATATAAGACCTTCGTACCCACCTCGAGAGATTTTATGTTTTCATAATCATTGCATAAATAATTTGCATACATTGTTCATTTCGCTTTGCTAAAGCCATACGCATTATAAGTGCATTGGGCATACCCCACAACATCTATCTCACACCAGGGCCTCGTAACCCTAACTTCTTGACAATCCAAAGTCCAGTTCTCTTCTGGCAAACCCGTTCAAAGTCCAGTTCTCGTCTGGCAACCAGTCCAAAGTCCAGTTATCGTCTGGAAAACCAACCCAAAGTCTAGTTCTCGTCTGGCAAACCAATTTTAAATACCAGTTTTTGTATGGTAGGTGAACCTTTTAACCAGTTCTCTTCTGGTCACCTTTTCATTTACCTTGTTGAACTCCAGTTCTCGTCTGGTAGTCATTCTTTTTCAGAATCAGTTCTCATCTGACAATGAACCCAAGAAGGAGTCAATTCTCGTCTGACGACTTATTCTTTGCCCATCAGTTCTCGTCTGGTGGCCTACCTTCAATAAACCGGTTCTCGTCTGGTAATTCACCTTCAAAGTCCAATTGTTTGGAAACCAAGAAAAAACAATCTTTATCAACTTGGACATCCGCCCAACCATCCTTGTTTCTTCTCTCGTGGCTTGCATATCTTCATATCCTCAGTAGCTTGAGCGTACATCTACATCTTTCATCATTTGCATTACACCTTCATACTGCATGGTTTCCTTTTCTTATGTGGGGAAGAATCGTTACAAGACGTAGTCTGGGGCAGTTATCTCAAGATTTGATGAATTTCTGCAATAGTTTGAAGATGCTGGGGCAATTTGGACGCCAGCTGATAATCGGGAAATGTAAAGAAATGATGTTTAGGATCAAAGAACTGGAACATGACACTCGTCATATCTTCATCAAACCATGAGGTAACCAAGTCAAGTAGATAACCATATTTCTTGATAAATTGGGAGCTTTCAAGAAGCTTTGAGACCAAATCCTTAAGCTTGGAAGGTATCCCTACAAAGTTGACCCGGATAGTGTTCCTACGAGTGGAAGTCATAATCTGCACAAAGAACAAAGATAAATCCTTTGGTCTTTGAAATGGTTAGTGAGAATTATATGCTTATGATGTCATGATGTTATGTTCAATCACAAATATGTAGCATACACAAGCAAGTTACACAATAGCCCTAGGTTTAAAGATTTGCATGAGGTTTAAAGGAAAGTACCTTCCCCCTAAAGTTTAGTTGGTTCATCCTGTCCTAATAAAAGTAACCAGGTTCTAAGGGATCTCAATATCGTTGATCCTTCTCAAGGGTTGTTGTTCAGTAGGTAACTGACTTGCCAACCAAAACCCCCTAAGATCAGAATCTCAATGAACGTAGCATCGAGTATCAACCAACTTTAGACTTATCCAAATTCTGATATCTCACTACTTCCTAAAGGCCAAGATGGGTCAATTAAGGTTCTAAAGGGTAGTTAGTGTTAATGACAACATATGGCAGCCTCATATTATCCTCAACTTACTTAAGGAACATAAGCACCAACCAAGAAGTCACACTATCTGTAGCCACCCGATCAACCATATCGGTATACGCCGTACAATTTCCTTGGTCTATTGCCACTTACCTAAGGTACACTAGATCCGGGTTAGGATCTTTCACACAATAACCCCACAACAATCCCTTAAAGATAAATCAAACAAATCAAACAAGTAAGTGATCTTAATTCCTAAGGTAACCCCTCTTTTACTAAGTACTCCCCAACAGAGTCGCCAGTTCTGTAACACGGTGGGAGAACTGACTTGGTGTTTTTGTTTGACAAAAACATATGCGGATAGCAAGAGTCGCCACCGAATTTTATTTTATCCAATAGGAAAGAGTATAAAAGAACAGAAAAGACCTTTTAAAAATTTTGAGTTCGGGGGGTAGGTTATATAAAGGGAAGGTGTTAGCACCCTTTATATCCATGGTTATCCATGGGCTCTTAGTTACTTAGCTCATTTGTTTTGTTTGAAAATAAATGTGAAGTGTGTGTTTATAAATTTTCATAAGTCTTCGTAATGATCCCCGTATGGATGTATACAATGCTTTAAGTTTTTGAAAATTGTTTGAAAGCGAGGTGTGAAAAAGAATTTTGAAACTAAATCCTTTCAAGGGTAAGATTGTCCTTACTATTAAGGAGTAAGTAGTCATTTACCTTGGATTTATTAAGGGACGGGCGTAGGGTCATCGTATGGTCAGAGAAAGCAACTTGTAGGGGTGTCTTTAGCAATTCGTAGGGTCTATCATCATTTTTTACCGAAGGGACGAGATCATTATTTCGTAGGCAACTTTGAAGGGACTTATGATCTTTTAACTTGGAAGGGACTTGATGATTTTTTTCTGAAGGGACTTTGCTTTTAAGACACCCTTATTTTCGAGGGACTTGACCATATTAAAGGCAACCAAGATGGGAAACCCTGTGTTGCTCCCGGGATTTTCATCCTAGTACAAACGCGAAAGTGGCGCGGAAAAGGTAGAGTCGCCAGCCAGACATTTTTATCCCGAAAGAATGGGAAAGGTAATGTTGCACAAACCTGAGGAAGAAGGAAAGGACAAGGTCCTGCGAACCAAAGATCTGGGTTCGGGAGTGAGTTACGACCTAGGAAGGTATTAGCACCCAAGATCGTCTGTCGTACCCGACGGGATCCACGCTTGCTTGTTTTGTTTCAAAGGGTGAGAAATAACTGCTGCTGAACAAATGAACTGCTAACTGGAATGTGAATGAGAAAGGAACTGGAAAGGAGAAAGAACAGAAGGGGGAAAATGTAGGGAAAATAAAGAATGTGCTCGAACGGGCCCTATCCCGCTGCCTACGTACCTCATCGGGATAATGAGGATCAGAGTCGACGTAGTTTGCCTAACCAGGCGGGAACTTTGTTTGTGTTTTTTATAGCTGGAACTGCGTATGTCTATGCTTAGGTGTTGCAGGCTCGTCTGGTACGAGTGCGTTTACCGTCTTGCATGCGAGACCAGTCGTCGCGAGTTCGCGTTCAGAATGAATGAGATGAGAAAAGAAGTTCCCGCAGGATAATCGCTTATTGTTTGTTTTTGTCTTTTATGAGAAATGTTTTGAATTTATTTGTGAACATTCTCATACTAAAACCTATCCATCGTGGTAAATACCTACACCTCGCCCCGAAACAGGACGCGTATAAGTACTCCGCAACAAAGTCTCGTGTCGTACAAGAACGTTTGGTTTTTATTAAGTGTTTTATTATTTTTCTTTATGAGATGAGAAAGAATGACTCAAGTTGAAAAAAGGACAAACTAAGGGGACTAAGACACAACCCTAAGTTAGTTATTAAAATTGTGGTCCTATGGTTAATGAGGTATTCTAATCTTAATGAATGAAAGGAACTAGAAACCTAATAGAATTCAACTTACTTCCTAAGGAAGTTAAGTTGATTCTAAGAACAATGGGGAAGCCTATACAAGCACAAGAATAATATGTGAAACAAATGCAATTATAATGCATAAGAGATAGGAATGAAGTGAAGCTTACCTCAATCTCCCCCCTACAAAACAAAATTTAGCATGACAATGCATATTGAAAGTAAAATCAAAGCATAAAAGCGAATAAGTACCATAAACATCCTAGAATGGAACTAGGGTTCAAAATAAGACCTAAGTCTAAAGGTGAAGGTACCTAAAGGTTACATGACTTATAAAGTCAGTAGCTACATACTATAGGTCCCTAAGTATGCTAGATACCTCACAAGATCAAACTATATCAAACTATGTACAAAATGTTCACCTAAGTTCACATGAATGCAAATTAGGGTTTATGGATGAAGTATGAATGCATATGACTTACAAGCATAAATTAATACATTAAATGAGTATCAAAGTCAGTAGTGAATGCATATGAATTTAGATGAATGAACATACCATCATGGATGCAATGGTTTAGGCATATGGAGCAATGAGAAGAAGAGGTGAGAACAAATGAGCAAACATCGCATAAGATCATAAATGATGCAAGTTAAAGATGAATGGCATGTGAATATGCATGAAATGATTATGGATCAGTAGCATACAAGGTATGAGATGCAAATAGAATGCATAGCTTGGCATTTATGATTTCCACATAATTCATGTTAACAATTAGAGGAGAAGGGAAACTAGTTTAAGGCAAAATTAGTTCACATAAGTATGCACTTTGAAACACCAAAAAAACCAAATGAAACATGGTTCAAAAAGTGACCTATAACTGGAATTAAGGACCTATAAATGACCCATAATAAACTCCTAAAATTTACCAAAATGTGCCTTAAGCAAATGGCATGAATGCCTTCCTAACATCTAGGATATGGAGCAAATACACACATGAATCAACCTATGATCTAGGTGACATGGAAAAATAGCAAAAAAGTTTTAAAAATTATGAAATTAAATCCATGGAATAATAAAGTCATTATTTTACATGGAATAAAAGGATTTTACAAAATTATGCACAAAAGTGCCAAAACAATTCCTTAACGATTGGTATAGCAAGGCATGATCGCCGGAAAAAAATTCCACAAAGTGGATCAAAAATGGCATCTAAAATTATGAAAAAAATTCCTAATGAGCATCATAATGTTACAAATTCCAGTGGTTAATCACACACAAAAAATAGGTCTCACACCTATGGGGAAAAATTGTTTTTGGTCTCTTATTTCAATATCATTCCTTTTGGGACAGCTTGTGATCTAAAATCCAAATTAATTATTAAAACCACCCAAATATGGAATCAAAAAATATAAAAAATCAATTAAGAGGATGAAGATCACTTATGAATTTTTCCAGAATTTTATCCCACCTAAAACTAGTTTTAATAATTGCGACGAAACGGGCAAAAAAGTGGACTTTAAGGGGAAGTGAAAGGAAGCGATCCTAATGGTTCGTAACCTAATCCCTAAGTTCCGAAATCGACACATATCATCATAAATCATAAATAAATCCAGTGCCTCAGGTGGGGGGGCTCAATATGCACCTTAAGCTATATGGTCCTAAGCCGCATACAACTATAATGATGCTTAAAAGTGGAGAATCGAGATTACTTACTTGATCGAAGTGCCCATTCTTCACATAAAAGAAATCCGAATAAAACCTCAAGCAAGGTCTTGTAATCCCCATAAGCAAAATAAATGCTTATCTTCCATATTCTCTTTGTAAGGATCCACCATAATCGACATTGATTCAAATCGATCGAAAAAAAACTCATAAACACTTTACTCCATAATTAGTTCTAAACAATAATTAAATCATGATAAAAATTCTAATTAAAATTTGTCAAGAAATGGATCAATGGATTAATCCACAAAAATTATCTAGCTAGAAGATTAATCATGATTTCTTAACAAGAACAATAATTACAAATTGCTATATAAAAAAAATGAACACTAAGGGGTGCATGAGAAATCCAGTAACTGTAAATATAAAAAAAATGGCCCAAAGCCCAAACTCTCAACAATGTTGCAGGGGGGTGTCTGTGAGTAATTAGGTGGTGTAAATAACAAACAATGGATTCTTGGCCCAATTCAACCTAGGGAATCCGCAGGGGAGGTGGGAATAAGGAAACGTGTGTGTGGATAGCGATTATGAGAAATCTGAAGCCCAATCTGTGTTACCATGAGAAAACCCTAATTTCACAATGTATAACAACTGAGGTGAGAAAACCCTTGAGAACACATTCTGAAACATGAATCCGCCGTCCCTTTTCTTCTCTGATTCGCCGTCCCTTTTTCCTTTTCTGATTCGCCGTCTCTATACACATTGCACCGCCCTCTCAGATCGCCTCATTTTAAGCTTCCACAACGTTTCCGGTCTTCGCACCAAATGAAAAGCCGCCGAAAGAAACGACGAATTCGCGCCGTTCTCCGATGTCGTTGTCCACCATTATTCCTCCTCAACATCTACATAACAATGTCGCCGATCTCATCCTTCTCGCTCTGAGACGTAGTTGTTGCTATTTGATCGGCTATGGATAGGTTGCGAATCGTTCTTCCTCTAATCGGTCGTTCATCACTTTTCCTTCTCGATACAACTCAACCTCTCAATCATTCTCGAAACGACGAACACTTAAGGTAAGATTCTTGAACCATCGTTTGAAATCACCTCTGAGTTTTGTCGTTGAATTCACTGTGAACGGTATTGCGCTTGGTCTGACTCGGAGTTGCGACGTTCATAATATTGTATTCTTGTTGTTGTGCAGATCGAAGAAGATTAGCATATGTTTGTTGATTTGGTTGATGCAGAATTGCAGGGAGATTCACTTGAAGAGATTAAAGGATGGATTTATCTTTCGATGGAGAAGACGAAATTGATCTCAGATTAACGAAAGGATTAAGGTAAATCCCTTCAATCCTCTCTTCTCTTCTCACTGATACGATTTTGCATTGTTGTTATGATGCGGATTTCTTCTCCTTCTGAATTGTGAATTGTGTGATGCAGTGTCTCAAATTTTCTTCTTCTTCTTCTTCTTCTTCTTCTGCTGCACCCTTTTGAAATTACTGGTGTTGTCGATGTCGTAAATTGTGATATGTGCCTATATTCTTGAATTTGCAAGTTGCAGATTGAAAACGCATCCAAGAATTATGAATTGGATCAAGTAATTTTTGTGATATGCATCAACGAGGGATTCACGAGGCTTGTTTACAAAGTGAGGTTTGAGGCGTTCTTGGAGGAAGATCGCGATTTTCGGTTGATGTATCAGAGATATGCGAAGAAATTGCAAACTGTAGAATCTGATTTGCTGATTGTTCAATATGGGTGGGTTGTGAATTTTTGAACAATTTTGCAGGTTCGGTTATGATGATTTTTTGAAGATAGTTGAAAGTGAATGAAGTTGGAGATTGAGATTGGAAAAATGGAGAGTGATTAGTGATGATGTTGTGAAGAAGATTATGAGGGTTAAGTGAAGTTTGGCTCAGAGAGATTGATGAAGTTGGAGTCTTTTTTCTTTAGAGTTTTCTGTGTAACTGCTTTTTTTTCCTGTTATTTCTGTTGTAACTGAATTTCTGCACACATGTTATGTAACTGAATTTTCTAGACTTTTCTAACTAAAATTCAGTTAAGTTTAGCTAAGTGCCACTTCTGTCTTTCGATTTTCTACTGCTAATTTTGCAGCTACTACTTTCTATTTTTTGTTATTATTTTGGTATATGAGTGGGCCTTGGGCTCGGTAATGAAGGTGCACATGGGGCTCTTGTAATATGCTTTTCTTAATGAACTATGGGATAATGGGCAAGAATACGAATTTATGCACAAAAAGGCGATTTAATTTGTGATTGAATGGGAAAAAAATGGAATCAGATCCGGGTGGTCTAATATGGATTAAGAAAATAGTTATTGTGATTGGATATTCAAAATCAAGCAAAAATACTAAAAAAATGGATTTTAGCAAAATATGGTTATGATTTGGTATTTTGTTGGTGAAATGGACCGATGAGAGTTTAGAAAATTGGACAATGAGAGTTTAGAAAATTGGACAATGAATAATTGGTTCAGATAAAAGAAATTCAAATATGGATAAGTGGATTTTCACAATGGATGATAGAAATATGAATGAGATAAAAATGAGTAAACAGATTAGAAAAAAATGGTTTATGGATAATGGGCTTGAAAATGATCATGGACCTGAAATAGTTGAAACCTGAATCATAAACAATGAACTAGCCCAATACTTTGAACAAAAACTCGTCATTTGAAACGAATCTTCACTTCAATTAATAACCAAATGAATCTGAATCACAACCAACAACCAACTGGGAGAGCAGTAATGTCCTGATCACCATTCGTACCCAGAACTCGATCTATTGCACCAAGAATACCAATATGCCTTTTCCATGAAACCCTAAGTCATTCCATACGAGAAAGACTGAAACCTCGACCTTCTGAGAAATACTGAGAAATAAACTCTGATTCTGAACCTCAATGAATTTCGGAGAAGAATGGCCCTAGTAGGTTGAGGAATAAGAAATCCATGATAATCATGTTTCACAACCTCAATCACACAATTCACAATAAATAATACCCATATGAAAAATCCTTGAAGATCATTTAACCAGGGAAGCAAACTCTAATCGAGGAGTATAGGCACAAGAAAATGTTGTTATTGATGGCCGTTTAATCAACCTTGGATTCCTCTGACAATTACATATAGGGTGTGTAACCCTAACTTCAGATGGCATTGATCACATGCCTTAGGAGCCAATGCAATGCATGATTATGATTATTATAACCTAATAGGAGAATGCAGATGAATATGAAGCATAAGCTAGTTAGTGGTAAAAATGAGGGCAAATTTTAAGGTATTACAGCTGCCCCTATTCAATCATCTGCATACCTGAATGAATAATTGCAATAGATTTTAGACGTTCAAGGTATGGAGTGATTGAATAATCGAATGAAACCTGAAAATTTGCACACTGAGGGTAATAGAAATGCCATATGTCCATTTATTTATATTTTTTGTTTTGACCTCTGAACAGGTAGCGGGAAAAGAACAAGGTGTAATTAAATCAATGCGATAACCTGCCCTGTGACTGCTGAACGAATCAAGCCACAAAGAAGGTGCCTGTTGGCAAAACAAGGCTTAATGGGACCATTAGCGAAACAGAAACTCATAAATGCGACTGCTGGGCAGGACCAAGCCACAAAGAAAAACACGCGACTGCTGGGCAGGACCAAGCCACAGAAGATGCCTGTTGGCGAAACAGGGCTTAACGAGACCATTAGTGGAATGAAACTCAATCAATATGACTGCTGGGCAGGACCAAGCCATAAAGAAAAACACGCGACTGCTGGGCAGGACCAAGCCACGGAAGGTGCCTGTTGGCGAAACAGGACTTTAACGAGACCATTAGCGGAATGGAACTCAATCAATATGACTGCTGGGCAGGACCAAGCCATAAAGAAAAACACGCGACTGCTGGGTAGGACCAAGCTACAGAAGATGCCTGTTGGTGAAATAGGGCTTGTCACGTGACTGCTGAGCGAATCAAGTCACAGAAAAAAAACAAACATTGACTTGGAAAGACAAAGGAGAGAAGCAACATCAACCGATTTAAGACTCAAATAAGATCAACCAATCTAACCAGGAAATGGTATCAACCAATTCATAACCCGGAAAAAACGAGAACATAATATCATCCGATTTACGGCTCGAAGAGAAGTAATATCAATCGATTTACAACTCAGATAAGATCAACCGATCCAACCAGGAAATGGTATCAACCGATCCATAACCCGGAAAAAACGAGAACGTAATATCATCCGATTTACGATTCGAAGAGAAGTAATATCAACCGATTTACAACTCAGATAAGATCAACCGATCCATAACCTTGAAAAAACGAGAACGTAATATCATCTGATTTACGACTCGAAGAGAAGTAATATCAACCGATATACAACTCAAATAAGATCAACCGATCTAACTAGGAAATGGTATCAACCGATCCATAACCGAGAAAATGAAGCCATCGTACTGAGACGAGACCAAAAAGAATGGGATCATTGTACTTAAATGATAACCCGAGATGAAACTGCTGTATTGAAACAGGGACGCGAAAAAAAATGAGACTTTCGTACTGAAACAAGACCCAAAGACGAGACTATTGTACTTAAATAGAGACTCGAAAGGAGCGGGATCATTGTACTTAAACAGAGACGCGAAAAAATGAGATTATTGTACTGAAACAAGACTCAACTAGGGATAACAAACAAGACTTGGTAGAAATAACCACCGTGGGAAATGAAGTTGCAATTCTGTGGGGATTAAAATATGCTGGGAAGAATGTCATCCTCAAATGACAATTCTCAAAAGATCCTCGGATCTAACACGAAACGATCCTCGAATGGAGACGCAATGGCATACCGGCCTCAGTCGATAACTAGAAACACAAAGACTGACCTCAGACAGACTTTGCAAAAGAGACAAACTGACCTCAATCAATAAGCTCAAAATGGTCTATCATCCTCGAATGATAGCCACAACAACAAGACCAACCTCAGAAGGACTTGAAGAAAAGAATGCCATCCTCGAATGACAATTCTCAAAAGATCCTCGGATCAAACACGAAACCATCCTCGAATGGAGATGCAATGGTATACCGGCCTCAGCGATAACCAGAAACACAAAGACTGACCTCAGACAGACTTTACAAAAGAGACAAACTGACCTCAATCAATAAGCTCTAAATGGTCTATCATCCTCGAATGATAGCCACAACAACAAGACCAACCTCAGAAGGACTTGAAGAAAAGAATGCCATCCTCGAATGACAATTCTCAAAAGATCCTCGGATCAAACACGAAACCATCCTCGAATGGAGACGCAATGGTATACCGGCCTCAGTCGATAACCAGAAACACAAAGACTGACCTCAGACAGACTTTGCTAAAGAGACAAACTGACCTCAATCAATAAGCTCAAAATGGTCTATCATCCTCGAATGATAGCCACAACAACATGACCAACCTCAGAAGGACTTGAAGAAAAGAATGCCATCCTCGAATGACAATTCTCAAAGATCCTCGGATCAAACACGAAACCATCCTCGAATGGAGACGCTATGGTATACCGGCCTCAGTCGATCACCAGAAACACAAAGACTGACCTCAGACAGACTTTGCAAAAGAGACAAACTGACCTCAATCAATAAGCTCAAAATGGTCTATCATCCTCGAATGATAGCCACAATAACAAGACCAACCTCAGAAGGACTTGAAGAAAAGAATGCCATCCTCGAATGAGAATTCTCAAAAGATCCTCAGATCTAACACGAAACCATCCTCGAATGGAGACGCAATGGTATACCGGCCTCAGGCGGTAACCAGAAACAACAAAGAAAATAGGACAAGATGGAACGAGATCGTTGTACATAAACGAGAGCCCAGGCAAACAGGACCGTACAAAACAAGAACCTGCGACGCGACTGTTTGTTGCACCCCAAAATTTGCCCTCACAATACAAGACTTTGTGTGCTAATAAGGTTCACAAGGTTCACAAGACCTTTCATGAGGTTCATGAAGTCTACAAGACACTTTATGAGGTTCACAAGGTTCACAAGGTTCACAATACTTACAAGACCTTTCATGAGGTTCATGAAGTCTACAAGACACTTTATGAGGTTCACAAGGTTCACAAGACCTTCCATGAGGTTCACAAGGTTCACAAGACATCTTATGATGGTTCACAAGGTTCACAAAGTTCACAAATAGTCAGAAGATTTGACAATTCCCTCAGACAATGCACCTCCTAAGCAGTGCATCCAAAACTAGGGTTTTGACTTTAATCAGGCTAAATGAACTTCCAAGACTTCAAGTGAGCTTCATAAAATCTTATATGTGTGTAAGAACCCCCATGACAAGTTTCAAGACTTTTCTCAAAAGTTTGCTCAGTCAGATGATCAGATAAGTCAAAATCAGTCAAAGCAGTTAAAAAGTCAAACTGAGGTCAACTGTGGTCAAACCAAAGTCAAACTTCATGATTTTTTGCCAACATCAAGTATATGAAGTAAAATTCATCATTTTATCAAGGGTTGATCATGATTCATCAAGGATAGCTCAGATCATCAAGAATCAAAGGTTTCTAAATTAGGGTTTCCTCAGGAAAAGTCAACTGAACTTTGACCAGCCATAACTTTCACATGCTTCATCACCAATTTTCCATCCAAAGCTCATTTTGAAGGAAATTGAATTCTCTACAACTTTGTGTCTCACAAGCCAAGCCCAAAAATGCTTCATTTGGAAGGAATGAGCTAAGACATTATAGGTCCTTTTGAAAGTCAACAAAAAGTCAACAACTTCAAAAGGGCATAACTTGATAATGGTAAATGATATGGACATGAAACCAGTGGGGTTGGTTAGAGGACTCTTCAAGCTTTCCAAAATGTCCCAGAACACCCTCATAGCATTAAAATTGAAGGATGTGTGCCCTTGCAAAGTTGGGAAATGTTTGGTTGGTTTATGAAGAAAATGGAGGTTTAAAACCAATTTTTTCTAAATGGGCTTGCCATAGGATGACCCAATCCATACCAATACCTCATGCACGACCCAACCATCAAATATTCAGATTTTTTCATTATTTTATTTTATTTATTTTGATTTAATTCATTTAAAATCATTTTAAATTAAAATAAAATAGAAAAGTCAAATATTTAAATGGGATTTTGTTTCTAGAAATTCATAAAAGTGATTTGGATTAAACTGGTATGAGAATCATGGTAATTGACTTGAAATAGAAAGGCTTAATTCTCAAATATTTGAATTTTAAAGCTTAATCTTTTCCAATCTTTTTCAATCCAATCTTTCATACAATGATCAAGTTTTTTGACCTAGAATCATCACACTATAAGTACATAACACAACCCTACTCATTGCACACGAATTTCAGCCTCAAAGAGTAAGTTTGCAATTTTCAAAAACCTCACAAAAATTCAAATTCGGTTTTCACACTACAAGGCATTTGAAGGTATTTTAAGAACATGAGAATGATCCCTGGACTTCACTGATCATGTACCAATGCTCATTTGCATCCATAACCTCATGAATTGCATAAACCGAATGGATGTTTATGTCGTGTTTTGGTTTTTTCGATTTCATGGTTTTGTTGCTTCTTAATTGATTTTGATTGATTAATATTGTTTGTTTCATTGTACTGAAGCTTTCTGGACGATTCCATTGGAGTTTCATGGACTGAATCCGCATATGCCATAGTTAGGGTTTGGCCCAAGCTTTTAGGGTTTCTTGATTAAGAACATATAAATTAATTTTGATGCCATAATTGAATTGTACAGGTCACAAGGAGTTTAAAAATGTCCTTAATTTGATGAAATCGTACTGTTTGTGTATGGTTTGAAAAACACAGGTTTTGAACGCAGGAAAAATTGAAGGAAATTTCCCAGGAAATTTCGCAGGAAAACCTGCGAAATCCCAAGGAAGAAGATGACCAGTGGCGCCATATTTCAAATTCAAAATTTCATCTTAATATTTTATGTATTCGTTTCTGATTTATTTCACCATTGTGTGGCTGGCTCAGTTGGCCAAAGGATGCGCATGTGATGTCTATGTCCAGGGATCGAATCCGGGCTTCCACAAAGTTTTCCTATTTTTCAGTTTAATTATTAGGCATAATATATAATGAATTATAGCTGTTATATGGACAGATGCGCCCTCCCGGCTGGAATGGTTAATGCGTTTGTGTGATGTTTGAAGGTCCTGGGTTCGATCCCCCCAGGCCTTTTTGTTTTGTTTTCTTTTTCCTTGATTTTTCAGCTTAAACAACAAAACCAATTGGAGAGGATTCTTTATCAGCGCGCGCCTGTAGCCCAGTGGTAGCTTGCTTCGTCCAGAGTGTGCAAAGCCTAGGGCATGGGTTCAATCCCTGCCCCAGGTAAGTTTTGTTTTGTTTATTTTGTTTTATTAATTGTTTTATTATTGAATATTATTTATATGATTAATATGTAAATAGGTTTAAATTATTATGTAAATGTTATATGTTCTAAAAAGAATTTCTAAAAAATAATAATATTTTCTAAAACTAATTTCTTTTATTATATTATTATTATATATAATTTATTTGTATAATTGAGTTAATATTTAATATTTAACATTTTTGTATATAAAACCTAATTTATTTTTATAAACCCTAAAAAATATATTTTTCTCAAACCCTAATTTTTCTTCTTCTATTTATTTAATACTATTATTTGTATATATTATATTCATGACTTAATTAAAATTCTTAATTTAATTTTTGTTAATGTATGAATTGTTTATAATTTAAATTTTTGTATATAAATATGTTTAAAAATTAAAATTCTTAATTTAATTTTTTTAATATGATAATATGACATAATTTGTTTATAATTTAATTTTGCATGTAAATAATTTTTATTATATGTTTAAAAATCGCTAGATTAATTTTATAATTATAATTCTATTTTCATAATATGTTCATAATTAATTTAATTTTATAATTTACATATAACTTAAAATTTATAATAATTAGTATAATTGCTCATATTTTTTTTTCTTAATAATCTTAACTAATTGTTTGTATAAAAATTTGATTTTTTTAATTATTGTAATATTCTTGCTTATTTCATTATTATTATTATTTAAATATTTTGCTTATATTATTAATTATGTTTATTTTTATATTATTTATTACTAACCACATTGTGATTATTATTATTATTTCTACTAACCCAATTACGTATTATTATTATTTTTGCTTATTCACTTATTATTATTATTTTTGCTTAATTTGTTAATTATTATTTTTTGTAAATGCTTCCTTCATGTAATATTGTAGTATTATTATTAAATATTTATTTTATGCTATGGTTAGTAAATAGGGAGTGTAAACATACTTGTAATATAAAATCAATTTAGATCACAAATTTAAAGATAAATATTAAAATTGTACACTCACACACGTAAGTCGATCTTTGATCGCCATCTCACTTCCTTAAGGATACCTCTCATGTTGCCTAAAACAAAAGGTCAAGTAGGGTGTATAAAGCAAAGTCCCTCAAATTCACATCATCTAGTCCCTTAACAGATAAAAGATCAAGTCCCTTTCGAATGTTGCCTTCGTAATGATCTTGTCCCTTTCGAATAAAGATGATAGTCCCTCCAAAATTGCTTATACACCCCACAGTTGCCTAAATAACAGATGACCCTTCACTTGTTCCTCACATCCAAGGTAATGACAACCTATTCCTTAATAATAGGGATAGTCTTACCATTTAAAGGATTCAAGAACATAAAAGACTTAAAACTTAGGGTAGGTTCCTCTTAGATACTTGCTCACTCTTCAAAACAATTTCAAACACTTCATACTTCAAACAATTTTCAAAACAAAAGTTTTTTACGCATCCGTACATGGATCATTATCAAACTCTTAAGAAAATTTCTATTCACACACTTCACATTTCAAAAACATTTTAAAGTGAGTTAAGTAACTAAGAGCCCATGGATAACCATGGATGTAAAGGGTGCTAACACCTTCCCTTTACATAACCTATCCCCCGAACCCAAAAATCTTTTAAAGGTCTTTCCTGTTCTTTTATGCCTTTCCTTTGGATAAAATAAAAGTCGGTGGTGACTCTTGCTATCCGCAACATTTAACTAAAGTCAGTTCTCCCACCGTGTTACAGAACTGGCGACTCTGCTGGGGATTTATTAAAAGAGGGGTACCCTTAGGAATTAGATCACTTTAAACTTGTTTGCCTTGTTTGCTTTATACTTATCTTGTTGGGTGCTCTTATGTGTGAAAGATCCTAACCCGGATCTAGTGTACCTTAGGTAAATGGCAATAGACCAAGGAAACTGTACGGCGTATACCGATATGGTTGATCTGGTGGCCATAGTTAGTGTGACTTCTTGGTTGGTGCTTATGTTCCTTAAGTCAAGTTGAGGATAATATGAGGCTGCCATATGTTGTCAATGCACTAACTAACTTTTAGAACCCTAGTTATCCCATCTTGGCCTTTAGAAAAGTAGTGAGATAACCGGCTTTGGTGCAGACTGAAGTTGGTTGATACTCGATACTACGCTCATTGAGATCTTAAACTTGGAGGGTTTTGGTTGGCAAGTAAGTTGCCTTCTGAACAACCACCCTTGTGAAGGATCAATGATATTGAGATCCCTTAGAACCTGGTTACTTTTGTAGGACAGGATGAACCAACTAACTTCAGGGGAGGGTACTTACCTTTGAACCTCATGCAAGCCTTTAAACCTAGGGCTATGGTGTGACTTGTTTGTGTATGCCACATGTTTGTGATTGAGCATAACATCATGATATCATCATGCATCATAAGCATAACATTTTCACTAACCATTTCAAGGACCAAATGATTTATCTTTGTTCTTTGTTGCAGGTCATGGCTTCTGCTCGTAGAAACACCATCAGGATCAACTTTGTGGGCATACCTGCTAAGCTTAAAGAGTTGGTTTCTCAAGTGTCTGATCACTCCCAGTTCATCAAGAGACATGGTCAGCTACTGGATCTAGTCACTTTAGGGTTCAATGAAGACATGATGAGTGTCCTGTTTCAGTTCTTTGATCCTAAGCACCATTGCTTTACATTCCCTGACTACCAGCTGGTTCCTACCATGGAAGAGTTCTCTAAACTTCTGGGTATACCTGTTCTTGATCAGAAACCATTCTCAGGCTTGGAAAAAGAGCCTAAACCCGAGGTTATTGCTGCAGCTCTACATCTGAAGAAGTCTGACATTGTTCTAGAAACGAGAAGCGGAGTTAAGGGTATTCTTGCCAAGGTGTTGATAGAGAAGGCTCAAGTATTCTTGAAGGCTATGAGTCATGATGCTTTTGAGGAGATCTTAGCCTTGCTGATTTATGGCTTAGTGTTGTTCCCCAATCCAGATCAGTTCATAGATGTTCATGCCATCAACATATTCCTGAGTCACAATCCAGTGCCTACATTGCTTGGAGACATCCTACATTCTCTTCATACTCGTACTACAAGGGCAAGAGGAACTTTGATGTGTTGCATACCTTTGCTATCTAGGTGGTTTATTTCTCACCTTCCTCGCTCAGTAATGAAGAATGAGCAGGGGTTCAGGTGGTCCAAAAGGATCATGTCACTCTCGCATTCAGATATTCATTGGTGCTCCAGATCTTTGGAGAATGTTACTATCACTGACCATTGTGGGGAGTTTCCTAATGTGCCACTTCTAGGCATAAGAGGAGGCATCACCTACAACCCCTCTCTAGCTTTACGACAGTTTGGCTACGCTCGGAGTGATGGTCCACATGACATGTTAATTCAAGGCATTGTGTTTGACTACGACAACGATCTTCAAGGTTACCGTCAGAGATTCATACGAGCATGGGGAAAAGTGAACAAGGTTGACAGCAAGACTCTGGAGCCTAAATACACTATTCCTATGGAAGCTTATCTCAGATGGGTGCGATCTCGTGCTCAGACTCTCATGATGCCATATCCTGCTATCCTGCCAGTTACCATGGAACCTGTTGCTGAAAGAGATACTGCTTATACCATCCTTCACCCAGACATGCCTACTGACATGGAAGATTTACAGAGATCCTGGATCCAGTTAAAGGAGCAAAGGGATACTTTCGAGGCTCAGTACAAAGCAAGCCAAGAAAGAATCCTGGAACTAACAAAGCAACTTCACGAGGAGCGGAATCTCAACTCATACCTCAACACAAAGAGGAAACGTCCATGGGAGACTTAAAACCCCATCTCTTGTATTTATTGCATTTCATTTTTTTGTAAGCCCAAGAGGCAAAACAAAGTTACTACTAATAAAAGTTTACCTTCTTGGTTGTTTAAACAAATTTAAATCCTGCGGTTCTTGAAAATATTGCATATGCATTCACATATCATCTCATTACATCACAGGTTTATAATTGTGCACAAGTTTCTTATCTTCTCGCTGTTTATTTCAGCAATGGCTCTTGAACAAACTGTTAAGGATCTCCAGGCACAAAATGCACAGTTCCAAGAGCTGATCCTGAACTTGTCCAAGGGGCAGGAGGAATTGAAGACACTGCTGGCCAAGAAGACTAAGAAGACTAGAAGGTCAGGTGGCCTGATCAACATGGGAAGAAGGTTCAAAGGTCTTGCCAAGACCAAAGAACCAGTTGAAGATTATGAGTCTGAAGAGTCTGAAAAAGAGGGAGGCAGTCTCCACAACACTATGGGGGACTCTGATTCTGAGGCTAATTACTACCATGAGCCTAATGAAGACAAATTCAAGATGCTGGTGGATAGAATGGATGCTATGGAGTTGCAGAAGTCTTCTAGGCTAGATTTTGAAGATTTGAGTCTGATATCTGGAGTAGTCATACCCATTGGTTTCAAGGTTCCTACTTTTGTTGTTTATGATGGGGTCTCTTGTCCCAAGTTACATCTGAGGTCTTATGTCAGGAGAATCCAACCTCATACTGCTGATAAAAAGTTGTGGATCCATTTCTTCTAAGAGAGCTTAGCTGGAGCTCAATTGGAGTGGTACTATCAGTTGGAGAGTGTCAACATCCGGGATTGGAATGATCTTGCTGAAGCCTTCTATAAGCAGTATCAATACAATGCTGATTTAGCTCCCACTCGCATGAAACTGCAAAGCATGTCTATGGGTGCCAAAGAAAGTTTCAAGGAGTATGCTCAGAAGTGGAGAGATTTAGCTGGAAGAGTACAACCCCCTTTAACTAACAGGGAGTTGGTTGATATGTTCATGTGTACGTTGAATGGTCCTTTTTACAGTCATCTCATTGGAAGCTCATCATCTGGCTTCACTGAGTTGATAATGACAGGAGAGCGTGTAGAAAATGGTATAAAGAGTGGCAAGATTCAAGTGGGTACTTCTTCATCAGGTGCTGCAAAGAAGCCTCCCAGTGGAAAGAAAGAATCAAATGTTGTTTATGGTCAACCTGATCGTAACAGAAGGCATCAGTCTGTGAGTGCAGTCCATATCTCTAATCCAACTCCTACAACACCAGAGCAGCCACAGGGCAACCAACAGAGGGCTAGAAGGCAGTTCACTAAGATCAACATGTCAATGGCTCAGGCATTGCAACACTTGTTGAAGGCTGAACTTATCACTCTGAAAGAGGCCCCTCAGAATCCTAATGTTACCTCACCCAGGTACAATCCCAATGCACGATGTGCATATCATTCAAACTGTCAGGGACATGATACTAATAGTTGCTGGGTCTTGAAGAACAAAATTCAAGATATGATTGAGGCTGGAGAAATTGAGTTTGACCCTCCGGGTACTCCAAATGTGATTACTGCTCCCATGCCAAATCATGAGAAGACTGTCAATGCAATTGATGAAGATTTACATATCTATTCAGTTGCAGAGTTGACCACACCATTGTCTGTTATCAAGAAGAAGCTAGTACAAGTTGGGTTCTTTCCAGGTTGTCGTGAAGATTGTTTGTATTGTACCTATAAGCCGGATAGTTGCTGGAGATTGAGAGATGGAATTCAACGTCTCATGGATAAATATACCATAGTGTTTGAGAGGACTCCATCGTCTGTAGAGAGTATGGTGGATCATATTACTAAAGGTAGGAAGACTGAAGAGGTTGATATGGTTGATAAAGTGCCGATAAGGATCACTTCCAAGGGACCTGTTAAAATCACTCATAAGGGTCCAATTAAGATTACTGTTGAAGGCCCTGTGAAGATTGTTGCTGAAGCTAGAGTGGCTCCTCTGGTCATTACCACTCCTGGTCCTATTCCATATACGTCTGATAAAGCTGTGCCTTGGCATTATGGGTCTGATGTTTATATCCATGGTGTTAAGCAGGAACCCTTAGCTGATATGCCTGTTGATGTTGACAATATTGCTGGATCTAGTAAGATCACACGAAGCGGAAGAGTTTTCTCTCCTCCAGTTACTTCCAAGAATGCAGTTACTCCAGCTGTTACCTCCACCACTGATGCTTGGGGCAAAGGTCCTGTTATTGAACCTATACCTACTGAGGTGCCAGTTGCTGATGATCTTGCTAAGCAGATGGAAGAAGTATTGAAGATCATTCGTAAGAGTGATTATGATATTGTTGATCAGTTGGGGCACACTCCCTCCAAGATTTCCATGTTGTCTTTGTTGTTATGTTCTGAAGCTCATGCCAAAGCTTTGATTAAGTTTCTGAAGACTGCTCATGTACCCAATGCAATTTCTGTTGACCAGTTTGAGAATTGTGTTGCCCACCTGACCTATGATAATGGGTTAGGTTTCTCTGATGCTGATTTGACTCTTGCCAAGAGAGACCATAACAGGGCTCTACATATCTCAATTGATTGCAGGGGCACTACCCTGTCACATGTATTGATAGACAATGGTTCCTCTCTGAATGTGTTACCCAAAGAAGTCCTGAATAAGCTTAGTCCAGAAGATGCTGTGTTGAAACCCAGTAACATAGTGGTAAAGGCTTTTGATGGTTCGAGAAGAGTGGTGCATGGAGAAATTGATCTCCCAATCAAAGTTGGTTCTCAGGTTTTCAATGCTACCTTTTATGTCATGTGTCGCTCCCGATAAAGATGAGACTGGCTCAGATAAAGGTACAGACGCGAACGGTCGGCGAAAGGATGAAGTGAGAACACACAGGAGTGAACTCACAGGAAAAGAATAGAGTCGCCAGCTAGGCATTTTTATCCCGAAGGAAAGGTAATGCTGCATAAACCTAAGAAAGATTTGGATAAGACGGTTGCGAACCAGAGAGACTGAGAAAAGGGGTTGGTTACAACCTGGGAAGGTATTAGCACCCAGATTGTCCGTCGTACTCGACGGGATCCACGCTTAAAAGATTTGTGTTTTAAAGGGGTAGTGTCAGTGCAATTTGTGTATCAAAGCTGGAAAGAATGCAAGTGTCAGTGCAAAAGAAGTGTGAAGTGAAGTATGTGGGGTGTCAGTGTAAGAACAAGAGTGAGGTGCTCATGATTATGAGGCTAAAGAATGATACTGAAAGAGGGGGAATATACAGAGACTTTTGTTCGATAACCGTTAAGTTATGCCTACGTATCCTCTCGTGCAATGAGGAAGTCAGAACACCGTAGTTCGACCCAAAGAGACTGAAAGGTGAATTGACTTGTGAACTGCTTGCTTGTCTATGCTCAAGTGTATGACCTGTCTGGCTCAGGTGCAAACTGTCTTGCATTAGACGGAAGAAGCAAGTTCTCGTTTATGAGTGAAGATGATGAGAAAAGAATCCCGGAGGAGACGATTATTGTTTGTTTTTGTGTTTTTAGTCTTTTATTGCTTTTGAAAGTGTGTCGTAAGTTAATGAGCTTAAGCCTAAACCAATGGATTCAGTAAACTCATCACATCTTCCCTCTGATTAGGGGTAATGAGAATGCCTTAAGTGTGAAGTCAGTTTCTCACACTTAATCACCATGGTGTAGGATTAAGATCATTAGCCTACTTGTGATTATTTAGATGCTTTTGGTGTTTTTGTTTAGTGTTGAGTAATGAGATTAAGCCATAATCAGGGATTAAACAGTCTCATTACACCATCCTAATAGAAGGATAATAGATGAGAATGTTTAAGCTGAGGAATGCTCCTCAACTTAATCCATGATTAGGGATTAAACTCATGACAAAACAAAGCCTTTATTAAATGGATTTTAGTTAATGATATGATGAAGAAGTGAGTTTTATGGTTTGTAAGACAACTTGAAGGGGACTTGTCCATTAACACTAGGGTTAGTCCTTCTTAACCAATTAAGGAAGAATTAGAACCCTAATGCAAGGCCCAAGTTACAAGCTTGATATCTTGATGATTATTAAGTGATTTGATTAAAGGATTTAAACACATTAAGGGTTTAACACTTAGGATTAAAGTTATACACTCCATCCTAATAAAAGGATGCAGGCATAAGCTTAATCACAAAGCCTTAAAGCCTTTAGGGTTTAGTCCCTGATTATGAGATGAGAAGAGAAGACTCAAAGAGACACAAA
The DNA here is from genome assembly GCA_963966055.1 of Lathyrus aphaca. Taxonomy (NCBI): domain Eukaryota; kingdom Viridiplantae; phylum Streptophyta; class Magnoliopsida; order Fabales; family Fabaceae; genus Lathyrus; species Lathyrus aphaca. The sequence continues at coordinate 114,113,964 of OZ014519.1, read as the reverse complement.
GGTAAAAACTAAGTGGGGGACTAATCAACCCTAATTGTTATCATGCTTGGTCATTCCTAGGGTTTGTGGGGTTTAAGAAAGAAATCTTCAAGGAACCACCAAGGAGAGAAGCAGATGAAAGGAGCAAAGAGAAGCAAAACAACTTGCTTCACTTAAGAAGTCAAGTTGCTTGAAGAAAGAAAGTGAGATGAACAATAATGAGCAAGCTCAATCCAAAGCACAAGATAAAATGCAGAAATGATGCATAAGAGAGATGAAAAGAGATTGTGAGAAGTGAAGGCAAATCCACTTCTCAAAACAACTTACCACCTGAAAAGTCAACAAAAGAAATGAAATGCAATGCAAATGAGGTGAAATGTGATGATGCAAACCAAAACCAGAAGCATGAGTATGATGTTAATGATGCTAAGAGATGATTCAATCATGAGGCAAGGCATTAGAATGATCATACAAACATATGGATGCAAGAGAAGCATGCTTTGAACCATGGATGTACATGAAAAGTTATGAAATGTAATGGACATATAACATGGCAAATTCAAGATGCAATGATCAAACATGATTCTAATATGTCCTAAGATGTATCATGGATCAAATGGGTGCACAAAATGTCATGGCAAGTCATGGTATGCAAGCAAATGGAAGATGGATGCAAAGGAAAGCATGAATTAGGGTTATATGCAACATACAAAGCAAAAATCCAAAACCAGAAGCAAATGACATGATAAAAATTTGAAAATTCAATCAAAGGAACCTTAGACCTATACAAACTCACTGCCCAAAGGAGGGGATCCAACTCTTAACCTAGTGAGAGTTATGAATTTTCTAAGATTGCAAGGGTTTTAAGGTACATTGTCAAGAAAAATGCAAAACAAATTGAAAATGCAAGATCAATTCAAGCCAATTTTATCCTATGAACTACATGATATGCAAGATACAATGCAAAAAGAATCAAAGTCCAACTCTTAAAGACTAGGCAGAAATGAATTTTCAAAGATTAGATCAAAATAATGCTTTGAAATGGAATTAATTCCATGGAAAATTGTCAAAAGACATTAAGATCAAAAAAGAAATTTGGTTTGAAGGTTGGACAATGTTTCTAAATGATTTTAAAGGTTTCATGAATTTTTGTGTGATTTTTAAATACCTAAAAGTATTTTTAATTAATTAATTCTCATTAATTAATTAAAAATAATCTTTTAAATTATTTAAAAATAAATTTTAATGCACAAAATAAAAATAAAAATGTTTTTGGTTTCTGAAAATTAATAAAAGCTTGGACAAAAATTTTCAGAATTTTTCAAAGTGTTTTGCTATTTTAAATTAATTGTAGAAAACAAATGAAATAAAAAGAAAATAAAATGAATTTAAACTGAAATTTTTTTGAAAGTATGCAAGATCAAGGGCCAGCATTCAAACTCACACGCACGCGAATTGACTTGGCGCTCATCTGGACGGCCAACATTCAAACTCACGCAATTAAGACTAAACCCTAATTAATTAACCCTAATCACTCTCAGGCGACCGGAACACTGTTCCGGTCGTCTTCTCCGGCAAGCTCCTCTTTCAAACTCTCTCAAATCTTCACTAAATCATGTCAAACTCTCCAGATCAACTCAACTAACATTCCTAAACAACAATCCAGCAACAAATTCCATTTATTTCTACTTAAGATCAAGATACGAATCAAAAATCAAAAACTGCAGAAATTTCAGAAACACGATACAAGCTCATTTCTCAATCTTTTTCAAAAGTAAAAGGCTCAGTGAACTCAGGGAAGCATGCTTTATCATTTAGAAACAGGAAATAAAGTTTCTGAAAAAATGAATTTCCATGGCTACCTGAATCGAAGCTTTCAAATCAGGGGCTTTCTGGCTGATTTCTTGCTTTCAATCAACTCCAATGGACCTCCTGAGAAGCTTTCAATGCTTGTTTGAAGTTTATAATGGTTGGTTTGAAAGATTGTTGAAGTTCTGCTCAATGAGGGGCAGAAATCGTATTTTGGTTTCTGAGGGTTTCAGGCTATGGTGATGGGTGGTTTCTGATCAGTGAAGCATGCTGAGTTTGTTTGTGAAGTTTGCTTGTGTGTTTGCAGCTTGTGGAAAGTGTTTCGAAAGCTTTTGCAAATGGGGTGAAAAATGAGAGAGCTGTGTTCTTGGGGCTTTCAGGCTTGTGTTGTATGTGAAATGTCTTGCTTTTGGTTTGTATAAACAAATGGGATTGGTCAGATGAGTTGATGTGTACTGTTGTGATTGGTATGGCTCAAGTTGCCAAAATGTCAAATTTGTGTAAGAGAAGCATGGGCTGCTAGCTAGGCAAGGACAAATGGGGTGTCCTGCGCAGCAAGAAGTGTGGAGAGCCCTAGGATTGTTTGTGGAGTCAGCAAGCAAGTGGATTCAAACTTGAGTGGGTTTTTGCAACTTGCCTCACTTTTGCTTCTTATGAAATTTCTTGCTCCATAAGTCATAAAAATGAGTGATCCCTTGGCCCATTCTGATTTTTAGGTCTTGGTACATGCTTGTATGAAGATTAGAAGTTTATTTGATGGCTCAATTTGCCTTGGCAAGTGAATTTGCAACTTTGCCTCTTTGGTAGAAAACTTGAAATTTTGTGATTTTTGCCAACTTTGACAAACCATAACTTTTGATCCAAAATGAATTAGGTCAAGTTCTTGTACTTTTTGAAAAGGGAATGATCCATTCTACAACTTTCATGACCAAAGTTTTTCCATTTGAAGCATTTTTGAATCAAAAAGCAAGGGTTGAAAAAGTTTCCCAAAATGGCAATTTTCAACATAAGTCAACTTTCCCAAAAAGTCAACTTTGCAAATGACTTGAAATTCTTCAATTTTGTGAACTTCTAACATCTTCTATGATCAAATAAAGATCATACACAATCAAAATGATGAAGAACAACCTTTGGTTGGGTCATTGGGGGCCTCAGATGCCCTGATTTTACATTGACTTGCTTAGAAAGTCAACTCTTGATCAGATGACTTCCCCATGGAATTTCTTCATGAAAATTGATATGCATGCTCCCTATACCATATAGAGACCAATAGAAACAAGAATGACCAAAAAAATTTGGAGTTATGGCCTCTGAAACCAAAACCCTAATTTTAGGTCATCTGTGCAGTCAAACCTGGCTCTGCTTCCATACCATTCTCAGTTCTTGTGATTTTTTGACATTCTTGACTTTGAGAGGACATAATATGATGCTTGAACATACATGGACCCCTTTTAAGTGATTGATGACCTTTGGAGTGGCTCAAGAAGCTCTTGGATTGCTCAGATCACAAACCCTATATGCAGGTGACTTTGAAACAATGCAGTGAATCAAAAATGTGGTATGAGATGCTATGATTGGATTTATGCATATGAAATGATCACAAGCCATGGTGTGAATGGGTGAGGGCAAATTTGGGGTGTTTCATCATGGATATTTGTCCGTCGTATTCTTGTTTGCTGGGACGTCCCTGGATCCATGGGGCAGGTGCTGTAACCTCTACATTACATCAGAAGTTGAGATATCCGGTAGAAGGAAAGGTTGTTATTGTCTATGGAGAGGAAGAATATTTTGTCAGCCATGTGAACACCTTCAAGTATCTGGAAGTGGAAGGTGAATATGTTGAAACTCCGTGTCAGACATTTGAAGTGGTTCCTTGGGTTGTTAATGATTACGAAACTCCTCCTGTTGTCAAGAAAGTTCCTGTGGTCACCAGAGTACCTCCAACAATGGCCTCCCTTAAAGATGCTAGAGCTGTGGTGGATGAAGGTGGTTGTACTATTTGGGGTCAGCTTCCTGATATTCCGTACAAGTCTGACAAATTTGGTTTGGGTTTCACTGCAGAGTCTCAAAAGGCTGTTCGTCGTGCTCGTGCTGTTCGTATCACCAATAAAGGGGTTATGAAGAACCAGATCAATGTTGTGGGTGACTATGATGAAGACTACAACTTGGATGCTTGGATTTTTCCTACTGTGGGTGCTGGACTCAACAACTGGAAAGCTGAAGATGTTATTCCTATCTCCTTTAGTTAGGAGTAAATACTATTACTGTGTTGTTGCTTTTTAAGTTTGTAATTTCTTGAACAATTGAACTCTTAAGCCTTGTGCCTTACCCGGGGCATAATGGTGTGCTTGTTACGGGCTGTCATTTCATTTGCATACTTCATTCAATAAAAATCAGTGGACGTCTCGTTTTAGTAAATACTGTGTTCCTTGTCTTTCTTTATTTTATTTTTTATCTTTATCAGCTATGTGTTCTTACACACACCCACATCACTAAAATGCAGATCCTCATCCACTCTGGATCCTGTTGATAACAGTTCTACTATTGCCAATTATAATTTCGAGAATCCGATCTATCAGGCTGAAGATGGAAATGAGGACGATTGTGAAGTACCTGTAGAACTTGCTAGGTTGTTACAACAAGAAGAGAAAGCTATACAGCCACATGAAGAGCCAGTCAAAGTTGTGAATCTGGGAACTGAAGAAAACAGGAAAGAAGTCAAGATAGGGGCTGATTTAGAGGGTAGTGTCAAGAGCAGATTGATTCAGATGTTACGTGACTATGTGGAGATCTTTGCCTGGTCTTATGAAGATATGCCAGGGTTGGATACAGACATTGTGGTTCACCGTTTACCAGTGAAAGAAGATTGTCGTCCAAAGAAGCAAAAGGTTCGTCGCATGCGTCCTGAAATGTCAGAGAAGATCAAAGCAGAGGTAATGAAACAGTTCAATGCAGGGTTCTTAGCTGTGACTTCTTATCCTCAGTGGGTTGCAAATGTGGTGCCGGTACCTAAGAAAGATGGTAAGGTACGTATGTGTGTGGACTACAGAGATTTGAACAAGGCCAGCCCCAAAGATGACTTTCCACTTCCCCATATTGATGTTCTGGTAGACAACACTGCTCAGCATAAGGTGTTCTCTTTTATGGATGGTTTCTCTGGTTACAACCAAATCAAGATGGCACCTGAAGATATGGAGAAGACAACATTTGTTACACAGTGGGGCACTTTTTGCTATAAGGTGATGCCATTTGGTCTGAAGAATGCAGGGGCAACATATCAGCGCGCTATGGTGGCTTTGTTTCATGATATGATTCATCATGAGATAGAGGTATATGTGGATGATATGATAGCCAGATCCCAGAATGAAGAGCAACATCTTGATCATTTGCATAAATTGTTTGAGAGGTTGAAAAAATACAAGTTGAGATTGAACCCAAACAAGTGTACTTTTGGAGTTAGGTCTGGTAAACTCCTGGGTTTCATAGTCAGTGGAAAAGGTATTGAAGTGGATCCTGCAAAAGTGAAAGCTATACGAGAGATGCCTGCTCCCCGTACTGAGAAGGAGGTTAGAGGTTTCTTGGGACGTTTGAATTACATTTCAAGGTTTATTTCCCAATTAACTGCCATCTGTGAACCAATCTTCAAGTTGTTGAAGAAAGATCAGGTGATGGAATGGAATGATGAGTGCCAGACTGCCTTTGATGAAATCAAGAGATATCTGCTAGAACCACCAATTTTGATGCCACCAGTTGATGGAAGACCCTTGATTATGTACTTAACAGTATTAGACAACTCAATGGGGTGTGTGTTGGGGCAACATGACGAGTCTGGTCGAAAAGAGCAGGCAATATACTACCTTAGCAAAAAGTTTACCGACGGTGAAACAAGATACTCACTGCTCGAGAAAACTTGCTGCGCTTTGGCATGGGCTGCTCGCCGACTGAGACAGTATATGTTGACCCATACTACCTTGTTGATTTCGAAGATGGATCCAATCAAGTACATATTTGAGAAACCTGCTCTCTCCGGAAGAATTGCAAGATGGCAAATGATCTTGACAAAATATGATATACAGTATACTACTCAGAAGGCCATTAAAGGGAGTGTTGTAGCTGATCATTTGGCTCATCAAGCAGTGGATGATTATCAGTCAATGAGTTTTGAGTTCCCCGATGAAGACATTATGATTATTACCAAAGAACCTGGACAATATGACGGACCTGAACAAGGATCCCGATGGACTATGGTTTTTGATGGTGCCTCTAATGCACTTGGTAATGGTGTTGGTGTTGTGATTAGTTCCCCTGAAGGTTGTCATACCCCGATTACTGCAAGATTATGTTTCTATTGTACTAACAACATGGCTGAGTATGAGGCATGTATCCTGGGTGTCAAAGCTGCCATTGATATGAAGATTCAGTTCCTTGATGTGTATGGAGATTCAGCCCTGGTAGTCAGTCAGATTAAAGGAGATTGGGATACAAAGCATGACAACCTCATTCCTTATAGAGAGTATGTGTTGTCTTTAATCCCACATTTCAAAGAAATTACCTTTGGACAGATTCCACGAAGAGAGAATCAGTTGGCAGATGCCTTAGCCACCATGGCATCCATGTTTGAGATCAGCTGGGATGATGAAGCTCCCAAGATTACTATTGATAGATTTGAGAAGCCTGCATACTGCAATGAGATTGACACTGAAGGGGCAGAGGAGAAGCCTTGGTTCTATGAAGTGAAAAGATATCTTGAAGCTCAGGAGTTCCCAGAAGGGGCATCTGTCAAAGATAGGAAGTTTCTGAGAAGGTTTTCTGCTAAGTTTTTTTTGAGTAATGGGATTTTGTACAAACGCAATCATGATTCAACTATGCTTCGCTGTGTGGATAAGAAGGAAGCAACAGAGATTATGGAAGATATGCATGATGGGATCTTTGGCACTCATTCTAGTGGTCATACCATGGCAAAGAAGATTTTGAGAGCAGGTTACTATTGGTCTACCATGGAAGCTGACTGCTATCAACACTCCAGAACATGTCACAAGTGTCAAATTTATGCTGATAAAGTACATATACCTCCATCACCATTGAATGTGTTGACTGCTCCTTGGCCTTTTGCCATGTGGGGCATTGATATGATTGGTGAAATCAAGCCCACTGCTTCTAATGGGCATCGTTTCATTCTGGTTGCTATTGATTACTTTACAAAGTGGGTAGAGGCAGCTTCATTTGCATCTGTTACCAAGAATGTGGTGGCTCGATTCATTAAGAATAATCTCATATGTAGGTATGGCATCCCTGAAAGGATTATTACTGACAATGGCTCTAATCTGAACAACACTATGATTACTGATCTCTGCACACAGTTCAAGATTAAGCATCACAACTCTTCTCCGTATCGTCCGAAGATGAATGGGGCAGTAGAAGCTGCTAATAAGAACATTAAGAAGATTCTACAGAAGATGACTGTTACTTACAAGGATTGGCATGAGATGTTACCATTTGCTCTTCATGGTTATCGTACTATAATACGTACTTCAACAGGGGCAACCCCATTCTCCTTGGTCTATGGTATGGAAGCAGTTCTGCCCATTGAAGTTCAGATTCCCTCCTTAAGAATTATGAAGGATGCAGGCTTGGATGAAGATGAGTGGATTCAGACTCGACTTGACCAGATAAATTTGATTGATGAGAAGAGGTTAGCAGCAGTTTGTCATGGCCAGATGTACCAGAAACGGATGATCAAAGCTTTTAACAAGAAGGTTAAGCCAAAGGTATATCAGGCTGGTGACTTGGTAATCAAGCGTATCATATTACCACAGGGTGATCCTAGGGGCAAATGGACTCCTACATATGAAGGACCATTTGTAGTCAAGACAGTATTCTCAGGAGGTGCCATGATACTTACTACTATGGATGGTGAAGACTTCCCACAGCCTGTAAACGCAGACATAGTTAAAAAATACTACGCATAAAGAGAGACCCGCTAGGTTGACTGGCCTAGGCAAAAATAAGGGCATCCCGGCAAACCAAAAGGGTTTGGGAAAAAATTAGGGATATATATATATAAAAATAATGTACACCCGGCAAGTCGAAAACCTGAAAAGGCGGCTTGGGCAAAAAAGGGTATCCCGGTGGATTGAAAACCTAAAAGGGCAATCCAGGCAAAAGTTAGGGATTAAAGCGTATGACTATGTCTCGTTTGGATCACCCATGAAACTGCAACCAGTTGTGTTACTTACTCAATGCTCGAACAGATAAAGCTCAATTCAATCATTTCCGTCTCAACAGCAGAAGATGAGATACTTGAAGATAATGGCAATAGTAGAATTGAAACTCAATAGGATTATTTCCCACGTAGCTAATTTTCTTTGTTTTGTAAAAATTTTACGACAAATTCCTCTTACTAGGATTTCTGTCTCCTTGTACAAACTTGCCTATGTATAGGTCACTTTTTGATATAAATAAAATTCCATCTTTGAGTCCTGATTTACTTTTACCCTATTTACATAAGCGAAACGTCCATTGGTTGTGTTTGAATGTATGTATGCTTTTGAATATGATTGATGTTTACCAGAAATGCATGTATGCTTAATATGATTGATGTTTACCAGAAATGCATGAAAATGCAGTAATAGTATTTACTAAAGACGAACGAGGGAAGGATTTCGACGAGGCTTCACCAGTTCATCCCTACAAGACAGTTGCAAATCCCCGGTAGGACAAATCCATCTTCATAAGGTCACATCTCCCCTGGAATTTATATCCATCTCTTTTATCCTCATACGGATATTCGGGAATTTACTTTCCAATAGGAGTACGACGAACGAAGACGGGAGGTTATATATACCCAACTATCGAACGAAGACGGGAGGTTATGTATACCTTACTATCCCCAGCAGACAGAAGGTTATGTATACCCTATTATCAAACAAGACGGGAATGAGTTCCTCATATTCTTCAGCAACGAATCGGGATTTATTTTCCCTGGCCAGCAGTTGTTATACGAAGATATCCAGACGCTTCAGGCTGCATGATGCATACATACATCATTTACATCATATCATACATATACATAATACATTACCTAAGTGCATCATATTATACATGCATACATAATGCATAAACTAATATTACCATACAGAATGCTACCTTATTTTCAGGTTAATTCTCCAGCAGACAAATTTTATCAACAAATTGGGACTATTGGGACGTTGTTTATCTTCCCAAAAGTTATCATTTCCTCAGGACGTTGTTTATCCTCCTGAAAGCTTCTTATACCTCAGAACGCTGTTCATCCTTCTGAAAGCATATCATCACCTCTGGATGTTGTTTATCCTCCTGAAAGCATATTATCTCCTCGGGACGTTGTTTATCTTCCTGAAAGCGATCATCACTTCCTCAGAACGTTGTTTATCCTTCTGAAAGCATATCATTGCCTTGGGCCGTTGTTTATCTTCCCAAAGGTTACTACTTCCTCAGGACGTCGTTTATCCTCCTGAAAGCATATTATCTCCTCGGGACGTTGTTTATCTTCCTGAAAGCTATTATCACTTCCTCAGAACGTTGTTTATCCTTCTGAAAGCATATCATTGCCTTGGGCCGTTGTTTATCTTCCCAAAGGTTACTACTTCCTCAGGACGTCGTTTATCCTCCTGAAAGCATATTATCTCCTCGGGACGTTGTTTATCTTCCTGAAAGCTATCATCACTTCCTCAAAACGTTGTTTATCCTTCTGAAATCATATCATTGCCTTGGGCCGTTGTTTATCTTCCCAAAGGTTACTACTTCCTCAGGACGTCGTTTATCCTCCTGAAAGCATATTATTACCTCAGAACGTTGTTTATCCTTCTGAAAGCATATCATTTCCTCAGGACGTTGTTTACCTTCCTGAAAGCTATCATTATATCTTCATATTTTGGACTGCTTTATCCTCCAAAAGAAGTATATTTGAATAAATGTTCTCCAAGTGGCATCTTTAAGCCCACTCAAGCATATTCAACTAGTCATCAGTATCACTCTACGCACTGGTGAATGCAAATTTTTGGGCTTTTGTGTTCAATCCCCTTAAACCTTCCAAGTTACGACTGGCACATATACCAATCTAACCCCTCAGGTTTCAGAAAATTGAACAGGGGCAGCTGTTGCACCCCAAAATTTGCCCTCACAATACAAGACTTTGTGTGCTAAGAAGGTTCACAAGGTTCACAAGACCTTTCATGAGGTTCATGAAGTCTACAAGACACTTTATGAGGTTCACAAGGTTCACAATACTTACAAGACCTTTCATGAGGTTCATGAAGTCTACAAGACACTTTATGAGGTTCACAAGGTTCACAAGACCTTCCATGAGGTTCACAAGGTTCACAAGACATCTTATGATGGTTCACAAGGTTCACAAAGTTCACAAATAGTCAGAAGATTTGACAATTCCCTCAGACAATGCACCTCCTAAGCAGTGCATCCAAAACTAGGGTTTTGACTTTAATCAGGCTAAATGAACTTCCAAGACTTCAAGTGAGCTTCATAACATCTTATATGTGTGTAAGAACCCCCATGACAAGTTTCAAGACTTTTCTCAAAAGTTTGCTCAGTCAGATGATCAGATAAGTCAAAATCAGTCAAAGTAGTTAAAAAGTCAAACTGAGGTCAACTGTGGTCAAACCAAAGTCAAACTTCATGATTTTTTGCCAACATCAAGTATATGAAGTAAAATTCATCATTTGATCAAGGTTTGATCATGATTCATCAAGGATAGCTCAGATCATCAAGAATCAAAGGTTTCTAAATTAGGGTTTCCTCAGGAAAAGTCAACTGAACTTTGACCAGCCATAACTTTCACATGCTTCATCACCAATTTTCCATCCAAAGCTCATTTTGAAGGAAATTGAATTCTCTACAACTTTGTGTCTCACAAGCCAAGCCCAAAAATGCTTCATTTGGAAGGTATGAGCTAAGACATTATAGGTCCTTTTGAAAGTCAACAAAAAGTCAACAACTTCAAAAGGGCATAACTTGATAATGGTAAATGATATGGACATAAAACCAGTGGGGTTGGTTATAGGACTCTTCAAGCTTTCCAAAATGTCCCAGAACAACCTCATAGCATTAAAATTGAAGGATGTGTGCCCTTGCAAAGTTGGGAAAGTTTTGGTTGGTTTATGAAGAAAATGGAGGTTTAAAACCAATTTTTCTAAATGGGCTTGCCATAGGATGACCCAATCCATACCAATACCTCATGCACGACCCAACCATCAAATATTCAGATTTTTTCATTATTTTATTTTATTTATTTTGATTTAATTCATTTAAAATCATTTTAAATTAAAATAAAATAGAAAAGTCAAATATTTAAATGGGATTTTGTTTCTAGAAATTCATAAAAGTGATTTGGATTAAATTGGTATGAGAATCATGGTAATTGACTTGAAATAGAAAGGCTTAATTCTCAAATATTTGAATTTTAAAGCTTACTCTTTTCCAATCTTTTTCAATCCAATCTTTCATACAATGATCAAGTTTTTTGACCTAGAATCATCACACTATAAGTACATAACACAACCCTACTCATTGCACACGAATTTCAGCCTCAAAGAGTAAGTTTGCAATTTTCAAAAACCTCACAAAAAGTCAAATTCGGTTTTCACACTACAAGGCATTTGAAGGTATTTTAAGAACATGAGAATGATCCCTGGACTTCACTGATCATGTACCAATGCTCATTTGCATCCATAACCTCATGAATTGCATAAACCGAATGGATGTTTATGTCGTGTTTTGGTTTTTTCGATTTCATGGTTTTGTTGCTTCTTAATTGATTTTGATTGATTAATATTGTTTGTTTCATTGTACTGAAGCTTTCTGGACGATTCCATTGGAGTTTCATGGACTGAATCCGCATATGCCATAGTTAGGGTTTGGCCCAAGCTTTTAGGGTTTCTTGATTAAGAACATATAAATTAATTTTGATGCCATAATTGAATTGTACAGGTCACAAGGAGTTTAAAAATGTCCTTAATTTGATGAAATCGTACTGTTTGTGTATGGTTTGAAAAACACAGGTTTTGAACGCAGGAAAAATTGAAGGAAATTTCCCAGGAAATTTCGCAGGAAAACCTGCGAAATCCCAAGGAAGAAGATGACCAGTGGCGCCATATTTCAAATTCAAAATTTCATCTTAATATTTTATGTATTTGTTTCTGATTTATTTCACCATTGTGTGGCTGGCTCAGTTGGCCAAAGGATACGCATGTGATGTCTATGTCCAGGGATCGAATCCTGGCTTCCACAAAGTTTTCCTATTTTTCAGTTTAATTATTAGGCATAATATATAATGAATTATAACTGTTATATGGACAGATGCGCCCTCCCGGCTGGAATGGTTAATGCGTTTGTGTGATGTTTGAAGGTCCTGGGTTCGATCCCCCCAGGCCTTTTTGTTTTGTTTTCTTTTTCCTTGATTTTTCAGCTTAAACAACAAAACCAATTGGAGAGGATTCTTTATCAGCGCGCGCCTGTAGCCCAGTGGTAGCTTGCTTCTTCCAGAGTGTGCAAAGCCTAGGGCATGGGTTCAATCCCTGCCCCAGGTAAGTTTTTAAGTTTTGTTTTGTTTATTTTGTTTTATTAATTGTTTTATTATTGAATATTATTTATATGATTAATATGTAAATAGATTTAAATTATTATGTAAATGTTATATGTTCTAAAAAGAATTTCTAAAAAATAATAATATTTTCTAAAACTAATTTCTTTTATTATATTATTATTATATATAATTTATTTGTATAATTGAGTTAATATTTAATATTTAACATTTTTGTATATAAAACCTAATTTATTTTTATAAAACCTAAAAAATATATTTTTCTCAAACCCTAATTTTTCTTCTTCTATTTATTTAATACTATTATTTGTATATATTATATTCATGACTTAATTAAAATTCTTAATTTAATTTTTGTTAATGTATGAATTGTTTATAATTTAAATTTTTGTATATAAATATGTTTAAAAATTAAAATTCTTAATTTAATTTTGTTAATATGATAATATGACATAATTTGTTTATAATTTAATTTTGCATGTAAATAATTTTTATTATATGTTTAAAAATTGCTAGATTAATTTTATAATTATAATTCTATTTTCATAATATGTTCATAATTAATTTAATTTTATAATTTACATATAACTTAAAATTTATAATAATTAGTATAATTGCTCATATATTTTTTTTCTTAATAATCTTAACTAATTGTTTGTATAAAAATTTGATTTTTTTAATTATTGTAATATTCTTGCTTATTTCATTATTATTATTATTTAAATATTTTGCTTATATTATTAATTATGTTTATTTTTATATTATTTATTACTTACCACATTGTGATTATTATTATTATTTCTACTAACCCAATTACTTATTATTATTATTTTTGCTTATTCACTTATTATTATTATTATTTTTGCTTAATTTGTTAATTATTATTTTTTGTAAATGCTTCCTTCATGTAATATTGTAGTATTATTATTAAATATTTATTTTATGCTATGGTTAGTAAATAGGGAGTGTAAACATACTTGTAATATAAAATCAATTTAGATCACAAATTTAAAGATAAATATTAAAATTGTACACTCACACACGTAAGTCGATCTTTGATCGCCATCTCACTTCCTTAAGGATACCTCTCATGTTGCCTAAAACAAAAGGTCAAGTAGGGTGTATAAAGCAAAGTCCCTCAAATTCACATCATCTAGTCCCTTAACAGATAAAAGATCAAGTCCCTTTCGAATGTTGCCTTCGTAATGATCTTGTCCCTTTCGAATAAAGATGATAGTCCCTCCAAAATTGCTTATACACCCCACCGTTGCCTAAATAACAGATGACCCTTCACTTGTCCCTCACATCCAAGGTAATGACTACCTATTCCTTAATAATAGGGATAGTCTTACCATTTAAAGGATTCAAGAACAGAAAAGACTTAAAACTTAGGGTAGGTTCCTCTTAGATACTTGCTCACTCTTCAAAACAATTTCAAACACTTCATACTTCAAACAATTTTCAAAACAAAAGTTTTTTACGCATCCGTACATGGATCATTATCAAACTCTTAAGAAAATTTCTATTCACACACTTCACATTTCAAAAACATTTTAAAGTGAGCTAAGTAACTAAGAGCCCATGGATAACCATGGATGTAAAGGGTGCTAACACCTTCCCTTTACATAACCTACCCCCCGAACCCAAAAATCTTTTAAAGGTCTTTCCTGTTCTTTTATGCCTTTCCTTTGGATAAAATAAAAGTCGGTGGCGACTCTTGCTATCCGCAACATTTAACTAAAGTCAGTTCTCCCACCGTGTTACACTGTTGTACTAAACAAGACGCGGAATAAGTGATAAACACTGACTTGAAGAGACAAGGATGTTTGAAAAAAGATGTTGGTATCCTCTGTGCGGAGTACTTCAGGTTGTGAAGATGTTCGTAATATACCTCAAAACTGGCCCATGCTGGCATGCATATATTTGAATTTATGGCGTAATGATCCATGATGATGGAAATGCTACGCTTTGGAGGATGCAAATGTAATGATGATTATGCAAATGCAAATGCAAAGGATCTCCCGGAAAGGAGACTGCAAGCATCCCAGATGGCTCGACTAGGGAGGAACTGATGATCACTGCATTGATCTGGTTAGTTCTGGTGAGGAGGAAACAACTCTGTGGGGAATGTTGTTGATGATACACCGACTCTGAACAGCCGCCACTGCCAAAAATAAATTGGAGTTTGAGATTGGAGAGCCAAGACCCTGCTGGAGATGGACCCTTCTTGTACTCTGGTGGGGAAGTGGTTACCTCCTGACTTGGCCGGGCACCAAAGGTATGGCTTTGCTAAGGAAGCAAACTGCTGGGGAGGAAAGACAATCTGTGTTAAAAGAAAACCTCTACTTGGGCAAGATACCAATCTTCTGTGTTACTGCTGGGGGAGATTTCAACTTCCAACTCTACTAGGGATGATGGAGATCGTCAATGATAAAGCTTCCTGCTTAAGGTAAGATTTTAAGTTGCCCCTTACTGGGGATGAGAGACGATGATACCCTTCTGCTCATGAAGTATCCTTCCATTAGCTACACTGCTGGAGCAGGTATTGTCCAATGTGACTTGCTAAGGAATTCTTATCAATGAAGTCTGCTGATGAAACAACTCTTGAAGTACTTGTGTTGACAATGGCTTTGCTTCCAGCCTCTGGGTTGATAGATTGCCTACTAATCATGAGTGAACAATGATCCCTTGCAATTTTTAACTCTCCATAGATTAAGGTCCATTGGAAGAAAATGTCTCAAGAGGATTTTACAGAAAATATGACATACGAAATGCCTCAGTGTCTTCAAACTCTTGGAGAGATTCGTCGGATCTCGAAATAACTGCCCCTGACTGCATGGTCTATGCAAGAATTTTCCTCGCGAGGATTCGTGAAAAACCTCATATCACTGTGAGATATTCTGCCCCAGTATTTTGAACCTTAGATAGGTGCTTATGATTTACCGTCTTCGGGAGAGAGTGCTTCTCATGCTCTTGGGATGGCTTGCCCCGGTACGAGCCTTGAAGTGGTCACCTCTGACTGATTGTGCTTTGAAGAAAACACCCAGACCAACTGTTCTTTGAAAGATTGGATCTCGAAGTAATTGCCCCAGCCTGGCTGAACTCTGAATGAATGCCTCAGACTAATGGCTCTTTGAGAGATTTGATCTTGAAGTGATTGCCCCAGTTTGGCTGAACTTTGGAGAGATTGCTTGACGTGATTGCCCCAGATTAGTTGGCTCTTACCACGACTGTTGGGAAAGTCCATACTCAATGGATTTTTCTTGAAAAGTGCACCTCGACAGATTGTCCTTCGGAAGTTTCAGACTTCTCAACTTTGCAAGATTAAGCTTCTGGACTGAGATTCCATACGTGAACTTTTATGATGCCAAACAAATGTATGCAAGCAGAAAATGTTTATTTTGAGAATGAAAATTCTAATGCAAAACACATGTTAATCTTGAAGTTTTACTGTAAAAAGATGTCGCAAACCTTTGTGAGTGAATCACTGGTTAAAATACGACATTGGTTTTTGATATGAAAGTATGCACATGCAACACCAACCCAGGTCTTTTAGAACAACTCATAGGAGTCAGGAACACGATCTTGTGGTAGTACGCTCTCGAAATAACCCTGTTTCAGTTAGGACTTTTGAGGGTTGTATCGTGGCCTGGTTCATGGTTATAAAAATAAAGGATATAGGCTTGAAGTTTATTTGTGCCCACCCATCTTCGTGATGTTCTCCATTCCTATTTTCAGCTAGCTTTCACAAGCGCTTACTTCTCAAAAAGGGTTTTGTGATGGTTGAGGAACAAATTACACTAACGGTTTAAGCACCAATCAAGTTATTGTTTGGAGTCAGTCACCCCTTTTTCCTTTGTATATGTATCACACGACTTTGTTCTTGTTTAAGGATATTTCTTGTGTAATCCATTTTGTTTTTTGCTTTTGCATTTTTTTGCTTATCCCTAACTTTTGCCTGGATTGATTCTTGTGAATCTTTGATTGTGAAGTCCAGCGGGATGCCCTAATTTTTTCCTAAGTCGCTTGTTTTCAAGTTTCGACTTTAGCGGGCTTTCTCATTCATTTTTTTTTCAATTCTTTTTTTTTGAACAAATCGTGTGACACTGTTTGTCTTGATGGCTTTGAAAAGGTCGTGACTGTCTCACTTTTCAGTTGATGAGGGATAACTATTGTTGTTTCCGATCTCTGGACCTCTTGCTTGGGATAACCATTGTGGTTTCTGGTCATTGGGCCTCCTGATTTGGTACAACAAAAGGCAATGGATCCTCAGATGTGCACTCTTTTTTGAAATTTGAACGATCGGTCCAACTAGCTGACACCTAACCTGCCCCTGGGTTAAGTGCAAGGGTTTTTTATGCAAAAATAAACTTCTACTTCAAGGCTCAAATGGGTTGGCGATGGTCTATCTCCATTATATCTCCGGTGTTTAGGATTTGAAACAATGCCTGTACATCATCAACATGGTCTTTCTCAAAAGCACGCAATTAGAGATTTTTGCGTTTTCATTTTGTCATCCTCCCTCAAGAGTTTAAGCACAACAGTTGGGATTGCAATGCGCATACATAAAATCATGAGTGAATACGAATGGTTTACTTCAAGAAAAACATGTGCGTTATATTATGATTAACATTCAAAAACAAATAAGTTTCATGCATGCATACAAATGTTTAAACAAACAACAAAAACTACAAATGAAAATGCAGTGAAAAAGCTGAACATTGCCGTCGTTGAGGAGACTTGACTTCGTCTGGACTTATTGCTTCTGAAGATGCCTTTGCAAATTGGGAGGTCCATTTGATGAGGAGACTTCAATATGTGGGCGGACTTTTTGGCATGATGACCTTTGAGTCGATCAAATTTTGCACCTTGTACTTGAACACCTCACATTTATCAATTGTATGCCTAAATGCCCCTGAGTGATACTTGCATCTAGCCTTCACATCATGGTGGTCATTATTGAGGAGGTTTGACTTCGTCTGGACTTATTGCTCTCGGAGACTTTCAACAGTCAGTAGTCTGGATGTTTACTCAATCAAATTCGCGACCTTGTTTTTACCTTTGTCTCTAAAAGACTTTCAATCTTCAATTAAATGGTTAGGTGCCCCAGAATGGTAATCATACTTGGAATTGAAACCCAAAAGGAAGCTTTGTCGGAGACGATCCTGATGCGGCTAGCTCAACCAATTTGAATCTGAGCAAATGAGGAAACTTGTTGCACGTACGGTCTCAGAATATGATCAAACTTCTTCTCAAGTTGTTCTGGACTTTACCCATATGCTCTGGCCCTAGGAATATCTTGGGAAACTGAAATTGGATGCCTACAAACGACGTCTGGAGAGAAGAGGTTGATAAATGAAGTTGATAAATAAGGTTTCTCACAAAGATCTTGCACGATCTCCTGCCTACGTATCTCCATTGACCAATGGAGAACGAGAGCAGCGTAGTTCCCCTCACTAGGGATGACAATAGCTTCATTTCCTTGACATTGCATTCAAGATTTCTATAACCGGCTCATCTGAGTCTTCATCTGGTTGACTTCTTCTTGCAACAATTTCTGATTCTGAAATAAAGCTTGTACCTCTACCCTGAATGGCCCCAACTGGGTATTCCTTTCGGTTACCCGCGCCTGGAGTTATACTTTGATAGTTGTGATTCAAGTTGGCCATTGCGAAGGGAAACCAAGTCAGGATAATAATCAGTCTCTGAACACCTGTCATGAATGCAAGGATGTATGCAAATGCTATGTTCAGTCATTTCTAAGGAATCTATCTGCTTTGATTCACGTTTTGACACATAAAAAATCCAATAGCATGATTCATATATGTGATCCTCGAAAATAACTGAACATATGTGATGGAATGATATGATGTCATGTATGCAACAGGCATGTGATCAATGGTCTAATGTTAGTGTTGAACAATGAACCAACTGTCTGTATATAACCATAATAGCAACACCATCTCTTTATAGAACCCCATAATTGAGAACCCAATAACTGTAGAACTGGATCACATAATTGAACAGTCACTGATGGTGTTGAAGCTGAACAACGAGCCAAGTATTTGTGGAGAGTCATAATAACAGTCACAATATCAGGGTCACAATGGTAATCACAATAACAATTTCTCTGAATAGAAATCCTGGAACTCTGAATCAAAGAACCATAGAACAATGAACAATACTGACAAAGTGGGTATGTTGAAGTTTAGGGTTCCTGCAAACCTGTAAACCCTTCCCAATCTCACGAGTGTGCTACTCGGATCAAACATCACGAACTCTCAAAGACGAATAGCAATAATACGTTCACAATTTTCGAGAAATGGCTCATGACCAAATCAGGGAATCAGTTTGGCATTATGTACTACTCAGGGAGGCCTCGGCTGAGTCCAAGGAAACAAGCATCCCTCACAAGTCTCCAGCTTCAAGCACTGAATCGAGAAACAATAGTACATTCATCCTGAAGGGTACAATACTACCGTCATATGAACAGTTTGCTTTAACTGAATTCCTATGAAAGAACCAAGCCATCCTATGCGAGTTCCCAATGGACCCTCGGATGCGAGTGGGTTTGCTAACAAATGTGGTCTGCCACTGTCATCACTGGAGAGGGTTGTTTCCACAAAGGTTCTCAATGATCGGTCCCCAGATGCACATAACTATCAAGGTCCTATCCCGAAGTGGAGGAAATCCCCACACAAGATATTTCCAAGACGATCGCAGTCTGGGTGTGAAACACATCGCCACTCATCACGCCACATGCGAGTACAACGTGTCCACGCTAATCATATAGTGCACTAAGGCCGGGTATTTGGCTTATCTCACAGTAACTCTCATCCCACAGAAAAAATGAAAACCAGCACAGCCAGACAGTCCAGTATAATATGATGCATGGAAAATAAATACTGAAAACAGTAAATAAATGCGGTAAAATAAATCTATAAAGTAAAACCTGTAAATAAAAACAGTAAAGCTAAACTAAAGCACACGACAACAAACAAATAAACACCCTAAGAAACAAAACCAAATAGGCGCTAGGAGTGACTCTACAAGGGAAACCAGAGATTCTGGGTTCGATCCCCAGCAGAGTCGCCAGCTGTCGCTCCCGGGATTTTCATCCTAGTGAAATGCGAAGTGGCGCAGAAAAGGTAGAGTCGCCAGCCAGACATTTTTATCCCGAAAGAATGGGAAAGGTAATGTTGCACAAACCTGAGGAAGAAGAAAAGGACAAGGTCCTGCGAACCAAAGATCTGGGTTCGGGAGTCGGTTATGACCTGGGAAGGTATTAGCACCCCTGATCGTCCGTTGTACCCGAAGGGATCCACGCTTGCTTGTTTTGTTTCAAAGGGTGAGAAATAACTGCTGCTGAACAAATGAACTGCTAACTGGAATGGGAATGAGAAAGGAACTGGAAAGGAGAAAGAACAGAAGGGGTAAAATGTAGGGAAAATAAAGAATGTGCTCAAACGGGCCCTAGCCCGCTGCCTACGTACCTCATCGGGATAATGAGGATCAGATTCGACGTAGTTCGCCTAACCAGGTGGGAACTTTGTTTGTGTTTTTTATAGCTGGAACTGCATATGTCTATGATCAGGTGTTGCAGGCTCGTATGGTACGAGTGCATTTACTGTCTTTCATGCGAGACCAGTCGTCGCGAGTTCACGTTCAGAATGAATGAGATGAGAAAAGAAGTTCCCGCAGGATAGTCGCTTATTGATTGTTTTTGTCTTTTATGAGAAATGTTTTGAATTTGTTTATGAACATTCTCATACTAAGACCTATACATCGTGGTAAATACCTACACCTCGCCCCGAAACAGGACGCATATAAGTACTCCGCAACAAAGTCTCATGTCGTACAAGAACGTTCGGTTTTTATTAAGTGTTTTATTGTTTTTCTTTATGAGATGAGAAAGAATGACTCAAGTTGAAAAAAGGACAAACTAAGGGGACTAAGACACAACCCTAAGTTAGTTATTAAAATTGTGGTCCTATGGTTAATGAGGTATTCTAATCCTAATGAATGAAAGGAACTAGAAACTAATAGAATTCAATTTACTTTCTAAGGAAGTTAAGTTGATTCTAAGAACAATGGGGAAGCCTATACAAGCACAAGCATAATATGTGAAACAAATGCAATTATAATGCATAAGAGATAGGAATGAAGTGAGGCTTACCTAAATCTTACCCCCTACAAAACAAAAGTTAGCATGACAATGCATATTGAAAGTAAAATCAAAGCATAAAAGCGATTAAGTACCATAAACGTCCTAGAATGGAACTAGGGTTCAAAATAAGACCTAAGTCTAAAGGTGAAGGTACCTAAAGGTTACATGACTTATAAAGTAATTAGCTACATGCTATAGGTCCCTAAGTATGCTAGGATACCTCACAAGATCAAACTATATCAAATTATGTACAAAAAGTTCACCTAAGTTCACATGAATGCAAATTAGGGTTTATGGATGAAGTATGAATGCATATGACTTACAAGCATGAATTAATACATGAAATGAGTATCAAAATCAGTAGTGAATGCATATCAATATAGATGAATGAACATACCATCATGGATGCAAAGGTTTAGACATATGGAGCAATGAGAAGAAGATGTGAGAACAAATGAGCAAACATCACATAAGATCACAAATGATGCAAGTTAAAGATGAATGGCATGTGAATATGCATGAAATGATTATGGATCAGTAGCATACAAGGTATGAGATGCAAATAGAATGCATGGCTTGGTATTTATGATTTCCACATAATTCATGTTAACAATTAGAGGAGAAGGGAAACTAGTTTAAGGCAAAATTAGTTCACATAAGTATGCACTTTGAAACACCAAAACAAACCAAATGAAATATGGTTCAAAAAGTGACCTATAACTGGAATTAAGGACCTATAAATGACCCATAATAAACTCCTAAAATTTACCAAAATGTGCCTAAAGCAAATGGCATGAATGCCTTCCTAACATCTAGGATATGGAGCAAATACACACATGAATCAACCTATGATCTATGTGACATGGAAAAATAGCAAAAAGGCTTTAAAAATTATGAAATTAAATCCCTTTAATAATAAAGTCATTATCTTACATGGTCTAAAAGAATTTTACAAAATTATGCTCCTAACAGCCAAAACAATTCCTTAACGATTGATATAGCAAGGCATGATGCCGAAAAACAATTCCACAAAGTGGATAAAAAATGTCATCTAAAATTATGAAAAAATTTCCTAATGAGCATAATAATGTCACAAATTCCAGTGGTTAATCACACACAAAAAATAGGTCTCACACCTATGGGGAAAAATTGTTTTTGGTCTCTTATTTCAATACCATTCCTTTTGGGACAGCTTGTGATCTAAAATCCAAATTAATTATTAAAACCACCCAAATCTGGAATCAAAAAATATGAAAAATCAATTAAGTGGATGAGGATCACTCATGAATTTTTCCAGAATTTTATCCCACCTAAAACTATTTTTAATAATTGCGACGAAACGGGAAAAAACGTGGACTTTAAGGGGAAGTGAAAGGAAGCGATCCTAATGGTTCGTAACCTAATCCCTAAGTTCTGAAATCGACACATATCATCATAAATCATAAATAAATCCAGTGCCTCAGGTGGGAGGGCTCAATATGCACCTTAATCTATATGGTCCTAAGCCGCATACAACTATAATGATGCTTAAAAGTGGAGAATCGAGATTACTTACTTGATCGAAGTGCCGATTCTTTACATAAAAGAAATCCGAAAAAAACCTCAAGCAAGGTCTTGTAATCCCCATAATCAAAATAAATGCTTATCTTCCATATTCTCTTTGTAAAGATCCACCATAATCGACATTGATCCAAATCGATCGAAAAAAAACTTATAAACACTTTACTCCATAATTAGTTCTAAACAATAATTAGATCATGATAAAAATTCTAATTAAAATTTGTCAAGAAATGGATCAATGGATTAATCCACAAAAATTATCTAGCTAGAAGATTAATCATGATTTCTTAACAAGAACAATAATTAAAAATTGCTATATAAAAAAAATGAACACTAAGGGGTGCATGGGAAATCCACTAACTGTAAATATAAAAAAAATGGCCCAAAGCCCAAACTCTCAACAATGTTGCAGGGGGGTGTCTGTGAGTAATTAGGTGGTGTAAATAACAAACCATGGATTCTTGGCCCAATTCAACCTAGGGAATCCGCATGGGAGGTGGGAATAAGGAAACGCGTGTGTGGATAGCGATTGTGAGAAATCTGAAGCCCAATCTGTGTTACCATGAGAAAACCCTAATTTCACAATGTATAACAACTGAGGTGAGAAAACCCTTGAGAACACATTCCGAAACATGAATCCTCCGTCCCTTTTCTTCTCCGATTCGCCGTCCCTTTTCTTCTCTGATTTGCCGTCCCTTTTTCCTTTTCCGATTCGCCGTCTCTATACACATTGCACCGCCCTCTCAGATCGCCTCATTTCAAGCTTCCACAATGTTTCTGGTCTTCGCACCAAATGAAAAGCCACCGAAAGAAACGATGAATTCGCGCCGTTCTCCGATGTCGTTGTCCACCATTATTCCTCCTCAACGTCTACATCACAACGTCGCCGATCTCCTCCTTCTCGCTCTGAGACATAGTTGTTGCTATTTGATCGACTATGGATAGGTTTCGAATCGTTCTTCCTCTAATCGGTCGTTCATCACTTTTCCTTCTCGATACAACTCAACCTCTCAATCATTCTCGAAACGACGAACACTTAAGGTAAGATTCTTGAACCATCATTTGAAATCACCTCTGAGTTTTGTCGTTGAATTCACTGTGAACGGTATTGCGCTTGGTCTGACTCGGAGTTGCGACGTTCATAATATTGTATTCTTGTTGTTGTGCAGATCGAAGAAGATTAGCAAATGTTTATTGATTCGGTTGATGCAGAATTGCAGGGAGATTCACTTGAAGAGATTAAAGGATGAATTTATCTTTCGATGGAGAAGAAGAAATTGATCTCAGATTAACGAAAGGATTAAGGTAAATCCCTTCAATCCTCTCTTCTCTTCTCACTGATACGATTTTGTGTTGTTGTTATGATGCGGATTTCTTCTCCTTCTGAATTGTGAATTGTGTGATGCAGTGTCTCAAATTTTCTTCTTCTTCTGCTGCACCCTTTTGAAATTGCCGGTGTTGTCGATGTCGCAAATTGTGATATGTGCCTATATTCTTGAATTTGCAGGTTGCAGATTGAAAACGCATCCAAGAATTATGAATTGGATCAAGGAAATTTTGTGATATGCATCAATGAGGGATTCACGAGGCTTGTTTACAAAGTGAGGTTTGAGGCGTTCTTGGAGGAAGATCGCGATTTTCGGTTGATGTATCAGAGATATGCGAAGAAATTGCAAACTGTAGAATCCGATTTGCTGATTGTTCAATATGGGTGGGTTGTGAATTTTTGAACGATTTTTCAGGTTCGGTTATGATGATTTTTTGAAGATAGTTGAAAGTGAATGAATTTGGAGATTGAGATTGGAAAAATGGAGAGTGATTAGTGATGATGTTGTGAAGAAGATTATGAGGGTGAAGTGAAGTTGGCTCAGAGAGATTGATGAAGTTGGAGTCTTTTTTCTTTAGAGTTTTCTGTGTAACTGCTTTTTTTCCCCTGTTATTTCTGTTGTAACTGAATTTCTGCACACATGTTATGTAACTGAATTTTCTAGACTTTTCTAACTAAAATTCAGTTAAGTTTAGCTAAGTTCCACTTCTATCTTTCGATTTTCTACTGCTAATTTTGCAGCTACTACTTTCTATTTTTTGTTATTATTTTGGTATATGAGTGGGCCTTGGGCTCGGTAATGAAGGTGCACATGGGGCTCTTGTAATATGCTTTTCTTAATGAACTATGGGATAATGGGCAAGAATACGAATTTATGCACAAAAAGGCGATTTAATTTGTGATTGAATGGGAAAAAAATGGAATCAGATCTGGGTGGTCTAATATGGATTAATAAAATAGTTATTGTGATTGGATAATCAAAATCAAGCAAAAATACTAAAAAATGGATTTTTAGCAAAATATGGTTATGATTTGGTATTTTGTTGGTGAAATGGACCAAAAAGTGGATATGGATCGGATGAGAGTTTAGAAAATTGGACAATGAATAATTGGTTCAGATAAAATAAATTCAAATATGGATAAATGGATTTTCACAATGGATGATAGAAATATGAATGAGATAAAAATGAGTAAACAGATTAGAAAAAAATGGTTTATGGATAATGGGCTTGAAAATGATCATGGACCTGAAATAGTTGAAACCTGAATCATAAACAATGAACTAGCCCAATACTTTGAACAAACACTCGTCATTTGAAACGAATCTTCACTTCAATTAATAACCAAATGAATCTGAATCACAACCAACAACCAACTGGGAGAGCAGTAATGTCCTGATCACCATTCGTACCCAGAACTCGATCTATTGCACCAAGAATACCAATATGCCTTTTCCATGAAACCCTAAGTCATTCCATACGCGAAAGACTGAAACCTCGACCTTCTGAGAAATACTGAGAAATAAACTCTGGTTCAGAACCTCAATGAATTTCGAAGAAGAATGGCCCTGGTAGGTTGAGGAATAAGAAATCCATGATAATCATGTTTCACTACCTCAATCACACAATTCACAATAAATAATACCCATATGTAAAATCCTTAAAGACCATTTAACCAGGGAAGCAAACCCAAATTGAGGAGCATAGGCACAAGAAAATGATATTATTGATGGCCGTTTAATCAACCTTGGATTCCTCTGACAATTACATATAGGGTGTGTAACCCAAACTTCAGATGGCATTGATCACATGCCTTAGGAGCCAATGCAATGCATGATTATGATTGTTATGACCTAATGGGAGAATGCAGATGAATATGAAGCATAAGCTAGTTAGTGGTAAAAATGAGGGCAAATTTTAAGGTATTACACCCTAGGAGGTGCAGATGGCGATCGGAGAACGATCAAATTACGTGTGTGAATATCAGTTTTAGTTATTTATCTTTGAATTAAATGGGCTAAGTACAATTGATTAACATACAAGTCTTTTCCACTCCCTAGGTTTACTAACCACACATTTAATATTTAACAGAATTTAAAAGCAGAAAAATAAAGTCCTACGCTATTACATCATGGGAGAGGGGTGCATTTTTCTTTTAGGGGGATTGCGGAAATTAAAATGCGGAATTTAAACCTAAACTATTACATAGGAGGAGCAATTACATAATCGAAAATAAAAGCGAGAATATAAATTACATAATCTTGCGTCCTATACAATTTTCTAATAAAATAATTAAGAATAAAATTAAATTAGAGAAAAAAAGGTTTGGAAAATTAGGGTTTTAAAACTACGGTTAGAAAAATCAAGTTTTGAAAATTAGGGTTAGAAAATCAAGTTTTGAAAATTAGGGTTAGAAAATCAAGTTTTTGAAAATTAGGGTTTTAATTAGCCTAAACCTAATTAATTAATTTAATTTAATTTATAAATAAAAAAAGAAATAACAAACTAAATTATTTATGGAAATGTTAATTGTAAAAAAAATAAAAATAACATATTAAAAAAATAAATATAATTATTATTTTTTAAGTAAAAGATTAAGTTAAGTGTTAATAGTTAATTATTAGGTTAATTAGTTAATATAATATAATAAAATTAAAATTAAAACATAAAATAAAAAAAGAAAGGGAAAACATGCAAAAAGAATAGGGAGGGGAGGCTGGAATCGAACTCGCCCTCTTCAGGTTCACAGGCGCGTGCCTCAGCTACTAGGTTGCGTGTCCTGCAACGCAAATAAAAGCAAAACAAAAATTATAAAATAACTTGAAATTTGAAAAACCAGAAGCGCGCGAAGAGCCTTTCGTCTTCCTCATCCTTCTGGTTTGATATAGCTACAATTGCCGTCAGTAGAAAAAACTTACAGAGACAATTTTCATCCGTCACTAAAGTACCGGCGAATCAAAAACACCAAAATACTCAAAATAAATTTGTTCTAAATATGTATATCAATCCAAGGGGGTCTTGTGAGTCCAATTATGCCATTAATTTGTCCAAAAATCGTCTCTAGCCATGACCCCCAAATTGGAAGCTTCGAACCCTAAGAATGGGGGATCACGATACCTGCATAGAAAACGCAATTAACTAGCCCAGAAACATTCTAATCATCATTCTAAACAACATTGCATAATCAAATTGAAGTAAAAACGACCATATAACCGAAATCGAAATCCAAGAAAACAAGAAAAAACACAATCGATATATGCAATTTTGGACGATTTAGATGATGTTGATGATTGCAATGCGTTTAGGAAGTCTCAAGGAACGTAATGGGACCTTTCAAACCTATGAAAACCTATTAAAATAATAAAATCGAAAATCAATTTTCTTGAAAATCTTTGAATGTGGAAAGTGCTCTCTTGCTTCTGAAATCGTGTCCAATCCTTGTCTCCTTGTTATGCTTATGTAATAGAATGTTTTTAGGTTAAAATTTGGGCCTTTTGGCAATGGATTGAAGTTGCTTGATTGTGAAGAAACTAACGTGTCGTTTTTGTCAAAAAAATCAAATATAACCATGCTATAATGGTCTTGCACGATTTTGGAGAGTTTCAATCACCTTGAATGCCATATATTTGATCCAAAAATAAATTTTAGATCAAATCTTTGATTTTTTATATTTTATTTTAATTAAAAATGATTTTAAGTGATTAAAATCAAATATATTATAAAATAAATGATACAAATCAGAAAATATTGCCATTGGGTCGTGGATGGACTTAGATTCAAGTTTGGATTGAAACATTATAGGCCCAATTGGAAAGAATTGGAGTTATGACCTTTTTTACTTCATACACTTTCCTGAAAATTACCCAACTTTGACAATGCATAACATCCTCAATTTTGATCCCATGAAGGTTTTCTAGGACTTTTTAGAAGGCTTATAGTGTCCTCTAATCAACCCTTTTAGTCCCATGTCCATATCATTTACCATTTAATTACGAGCTTTGAAAAAAGTTGACTTTTTGTTGACTTTCAAAGACCTATAATGTTTTAGCTCATATCTTTCAAATGAAGCATTTTTGGACTTGGCTTATAAGAAACAAAGTTGTAGAGAATTGGATTTCCTTCAAAATGAGATTTGAATGGGAAATGTTTGATGAAGTATGTGAAAGTTATGTTTGATCAAAGTTTAGTTGACTTTTCCTACACAAAACCCTAATTTAGTAACTCTTGATTCTTGATGATTCTGAGGTTTCCTTGATGAATCATGATCAACAATTGACCAAATGATGAATTCCACCTCATAATATTTATGTTGACCAAAAATCACGAAGTTTGACTTTATGTTGACCATAGTTGACTTGTTGACCAAGTTAACTGATTTTAAGGTATCTGAGCATCTGACTGGCCAAACTTGCTGGGAAAGCTTTGAAACTTTTCATGGGGATATTCTAAGGTATGTGGGATGTTATGAAGTCCACATGAGGTTTTGGAAGTCCATTTTGCTTAGTGTCTCTCCCTGGATTTCCATCCTGGTACAAACGCGAAAGTGGCGCGAAAAGAGGTAGAGTCACCAACCAGGCATTTTTATCCCGAAAGAACGGGAATGGTAATGCTGCACAAACCCGAAGAAAAGAAAAGGAAGGACACGGGTCCTACGAACCAAAGAGACTGAGTTCGGGAGTCGGTTACGACCTGGGAAGGTATTAGCACCCCAGATCGTCTGCCGTACCCGAAGGGATCCACGCTTGCAAAGAAACTGCTCCAAAGGGTGAAGAAATAAAAGCTGCTGCAAAGAAAAGGAACTGAACTGGATAAGAAAAGAAAATAAAGGGGGAAAATGCAGGGAAAATAAAACAGTGTGCTCAAACGGGCCCTACCCCGCTGCCTACGTACCTCATCTGGACATGAGGATCAGAGTCGCCGTAGTTCCCCTAACTAGGAGTGGAAAAGATTGCTTGTGTTTTAAGGCTTGAACTGCCTATGTCAATGCTCAGGTGTTGCAGGCTCGAACGACGAGTGCGTTACCATCTTGCAAAATGACAAGTAGGAGCAAGTTCGCACGTAAAGAGTGAAGGTGATGAGAAAAGAAGTCCCGAAGGAGACGCTTATTGTTTGTCCCGTATTTTTTAGGAGTTTTCTGCTTTGAAGTTTGCATAGGTAAGTGTACCTAAGTCTTACTTAATGGGATGTGTACTTCTTACATCATCCTGGAATGGAATGCGCAA
Organism: Lathyrus aphaca; assembly: GCA_963966055.1. Lineage (NCBI taxonomy): Eukaryota > Viridiplantae > Streptophyta > Magnoliopsida > Fabales > Fabaceae > Lathyrus > Lathyrus aphaca. The sequence goes on along the minus strand of OZ014519.1, from coordinate 114,085,304 downwards.
GAGACACACCAAGCTATGGAGGAAATCCCCAAATCTAGTCCCGCAAGTGAAGGCTCAGACATACTGACCTATTGACATTTATTAAGTGTTTTTGTGGTTTTTTTTATTAAGAAGTGTTTTTTAGCTTTTCTTTGTGAAGTAATCTCATGCTAACACCTATCCACCACGAGGTATATCCTACACCTTGCCCCGAAATGGAACGCGTGAAAGTATCTCATAGCAAAGTCTCGTGTCACATGAGAAGACTCGTCATTTATTAAAGTGACTTGAAGTTAAGTTTGAAGATGAGAAGAGAGAGCACCAAAAGGATCTCAAAGGTTAAAATACTAATGGGAAGGACTAAACCTATTGTTATCATGCATGGGAATCCTAGGTTAGTGTGGTTTAAATTCTATCCTAATGAAGAAGTAGGAAAGAAAAGAAAGGAAAAGAAGAAAGGAGCAGACAACGCTAGAAGACAACTTACTTCTCTAAAGAAGTTAAGTTGTTTCTAAAAGGGAGAGATGAAGTTGATCACAAGATGGCATAAGGCACATATAAAGACAAAGGAGAAAGCAAAAATAAAGGATGAGATGAAGACATGAAATATGGATATCATCCACACTTCACTTACCATGAGCCCCTACAAGGAAAGGTTAGTGAACCACATAAGCATAAAATGAAAATAAGAAGATTTAAATAATGCGCAAACCAAAGACGAAGGTCATAAACCAAACACAATCAAAACTTCAGTACCTAAAACCTATAGGCGACCTAAAACAAAGACCAAGCAAACCTAATAGGATGGCATAAATGCCTTCCTCAAACTATGTTAGAAGGAGGGAAGAAAGAGGCACGAAAAGCTACCTAAGAAACAAGACACCAAACAAATACCAAAGGTCATGAGAAAATTATGAAATTAAACCTATAAAGTTAACAACCAGTAGCAAACAAAGTGTCTAAATATCTCTAAAAAATTCACAATAAAACTCTACCAAATAAACGCACAAAGTCGCTTAGGAACAATTAAAGGAAACGCACAAACACGACTTACAAAACTATGAATACAATGAGGTTAAAAATATCAAAAAAATATATTTATAAGCTTTTCTGAGTCTATGAAATGATGCAAAAAGAACGGAGTCAAAATGTTAATCGAGGCGAAATAAATAAATTCTACAAGATAATGCGTTTTTATGAAAATTAAATGAGAAAGGAAATTAAATGAAAATCGAAATAAAAAAGAGAAAATAATAAAATCAGAAAAATAAAAGTGTGAAAAATCTCTAAAATGAATTAAGATGCTACAATATGTTTTTGGGAATTTTCTAAAGAGTTTTCATATTTTTAATGAATTAAAAGTAAACTATAAAAAAGATAATAAAAACAACAAAGAAAATGGGAGGGGTGCGAACTAGCAAAAAAGGAAGTTAAAAAACTAAGTGGGCTTGACTAGAGGGTGTGGATAGTGACGGCAATGGAGGCCCAAGTGCAGGAAAGCTGAAGGTGCATGAGATGAGTTGCGGTAAACATGCTTGACTGAAGCAGGGACGTTTGATCTAGGTCTAGCAAAGGTATGATTATCAAACGGTCCAGAGAAAGCAGGCGCATGGTATTACAGTGTGTGCATGCGTGTGGAAAAGAAAATGGAGGTCCTACCGGACGGTGACAAGTGTCACCGCCGGTATGAACAGAAAACCACAAAAATCTCCTTAGCTTACCTCTTGTCACGATCTTCAATGAATCCTTATCACAATCTCCTTTATTACTCTTTATTAAAATATTCTTCTTAATATCTTTTTAATGTATCTTTATATTTTAAGATATTTCTATAACAAAACAAAAGAAATAAACGAACACCACACCATTCATGATCTTCCTTTCTCCATACGTTCTGCTTCTTCTTCTCCGCCACACCTTTGACTAAGCGCCGCCACCATCATCCTCCAAACAACAATGCCTACACCAAACCTAACCTATCTTCTGCTTTAAAAACAAAATCGAGGATGTTTCTTCTAAAAACACTTAAACGATCTGGATCGAAAAACAACAGGAACAAAACAAAAATGCCACCACGAAAGATCAACATGAACATAACCACAACAGATCGTGTCACACGCAATACAACACATACACACGTTTGGAATCTCATACCTGTGAATTAAAGACGACGACACCGTAGGTGAATCCTCGAATACATCTTTGATTCGCTTATATTTCATGCTTTCCGATTGAGGCAAGTGTGATGACGAAGTTGTTGTGATAGCGATGTGATGAAGAACGTTGATGTGCTACTGTTTCGGTTTGAAGAATGATGAATATGTTTCCGCTTGATGCAGAACGATGATGATGTGGGGTTGATGAAGGAGATGTTTCAGAGAATTGATTGAAGGTGCGTGAATTGAACTCGATTATGGTGTATTGAGGAAGAATGAATTCAGTTCCGTTACAAAGGATCCGTTGAAGAGATTCGGTCCTGTCTCTTTATTGGTGATGCGAAAAGATGATGTGTGTTGCGAATCGAAAGGAGAGTCAAATTGAGAGGTTGAAGAACTCTCAAATTATTGAAGATGAAGGACGATGAGTTTTGCTGGTTTTTGTTGTTGAAGCATAGTGATGAAGAATTCAGTTACTATTTTTTCGGTGTGATGAATTGGTTTTGATTCGTTATGATGCAGAAGAGAGAACTCAATTTGTTTTGTTGTTGATGAAGAGAGTCAACAGTTTTTATGATGAAGAAAGATGAAAAAGGTGAGCTCTGCGTGTGTAGTGAAGGAGCGCGTGTATGTGTATTTTTCGTAACGGTATCAATTGATGGCGACATGAATTGTGTATGAAAGAAATTCGTGTGTTGCCAACTTGTACCAGTTTTTATTTGTAGCGTGTGCCGTCATATACCATTCTGTTTATTTTTGTGATTATCTGCAAATTGTACCAGTGGGAAATTTGTGTGGCTCGTATACAACTTGTTAATTTGAGGAATATTCCCAGATGCATTAGAATTTCATTTTGCCTTGACAAGGGTCCCAAGTTTTCTTCACTTTTGTTACTGGTGATAAAATTGTATTGAAAGTTTACTCTGAATCGTAGTGAATCGGTATGGAGGTGTGAATGAGGTGTGGGTCCAAGTGGGCACATGCGTAAACAACTTGTTTCTTCTTTTTTTTAGTTAGTAGTTTCTTTTGTTATTGTTTTGAAAGGAAAAATGAAAGGAATTGGATATTTATTTTGGATAAATATTTTTTTGTAATGATATGATAAAAAGAAAATGGGCTAGATAAATGGCACCGATCTAGAATAAAAGTTTGGTTTAATGGAAAAATAAAAATCGGATGATGGATAATGGATAGGAAATTGATTCGAAGTATGGATAATGAATATAATTATGAATTAATTTGAATAAAAGTGATTAATTGATCGAAATGTATTTACAAGCGAAGAATGGATGTAAGAAACGAATGTTCGTTAGAAAAATGAATCTTACGAATGATGAACGAATGGATGATGAAAATTCTATTTAAAGGAATAGATGAACCCAAAACCAAATTCAAACCTTTCCACAAAAATCACTGATTAAATGAACACAACCATCACCAAGAAACTCGCAGCCAAAAGAAATAAATCCCACAAATGAACACAACTGAACAGATGAACAGGCAATCTGGCCCAAAACTTCTTATGAATCACAACTTGATAATCTGATGAATGCAATGCACAACACAACTTGACTTAAATACGCACTGCCTGAGAAATCAACCACTGAAACAGATAACTTGCACTTGAAGCAAACTCTTGACAATTTGATCGAGCTTAGGTCAAACATCCATCGAAATATAATTGGATCACAACATCTGAAACGATCACTGCCAACTCTATGCTATGCATCAATAATGAATGTTATGCTTCATTTTTCTATGCAGATGTAGTGGTATGTATACGAGATGATATGTTAAATGCTATGAAAATAGAGGGAAAATTTGGGGTGTTACACTTAGGGAAACTCAAAACCCTAGTTCTAAGATCCATTATTCAGGAGGAGGCTTTGTCTGGCGAAACCTTCAATTCCTTTAACCAATTGAGAATCTTGTGACTATTGATAGACCTCTTGAGACATATTAGTTTGAAGATGGGAGGGAAAGTTTTGGGGTATAACAGATTGTATCACCATCAATTTAAGTTACACTTTATCATCAATTTCATCTTTCTTCAACTCATCTTTCTCAACTTCCCACCATTGTAATTCTTTGAGCTATTCAAGTTCTTTCAAACATTCTTTGGGTTCCCTCTCTTCCTTATTAGTAAGTATGTCAAATGACTCACCAAGTTCTCTTTCTAAGGGAGATTCCTCATGAACTTGTTTTGAAACTTCAATAATATCCTTGTATGATGCATCAATATGAAAACAATCATTCTTGTCCTTGGTATGCTTCATCGCTTCAAATAGATTTAAAGACACATTTTCATTCAAAACCTGCACTTTCATAAGGCCATCATCCATATTTATCATCATGTGTGCGGTCTTCATATAAGGTCGACCAAGAATTATAGGAGCATCATCATCCTCTTCCATATCAATTACAATGAAGTCCACTGGGAATAAAAATTTATCAACTTTCACCAATACATCTTGCGCCACTCTAATCAGATGAGTGGTAGATTTTTCTGCCAGTTGCAATGTAATCTAGATGCCCTTAATTTCAATGTTCCCAAGCCTTTTCATAATATACAAAGGAATAAGATTAATGCTTTACCGAAATCAATAAGGGAATTTCCAACAAAGACATTACCAATTGTAACGAGTAAGCTAACTCTCCTCGGATCGACTTCTTTCTTCGGAAGAGTTCTTTGAATATTGCATTGTAATTTGCCGCAAGAATTATGGTTTCTGGCTCCAAATATTTTCGCCTCCTTGTAAGAAATTCCTTCAAGAATTTGGCGTCCTTTGGCATTTTCTCCAGATCTTCGGAAAAATGGATGTTGATTTGTAATTACTTAAAGATATCAATGAATCTTGAGTCTATTTGAGCATTATCTTTCTTTGTCAGCACATGGGGGTAAGGCATATTTTGAGTCGGTATCGAATTCATCTTCTCCTTCCCCTTCTTAACTCTCACATGTTTCTCTTTTTTCTTCACTTCCTCCTCACTCTCATTTTCAACTTCAACAACAATTTCATTTTTCTTTTCAACTACAACAATATTTTCATCTTTCTTTTCAACTACTTCTTCATCACTATCCTACTCAATAATACCATCAATCTTGTCTTCATCCAATAATTTGTCATTTTCTTTAGCTAACTCCTTCCCCTTCTAGTAATAATTTCTTTACAAGGCTCCTTCGGGTTTAGTTGAGTATTTGTGGAGAATGAAGGATCAGATTGTTGTTCAGATATTTGTTTCGCAAGTTTCCCAACTTGATTCTCTAGATTCTTTATTGCCGCATCACTACTCTTTTGGTTAGCCATAGACATTTGAATGAATTTACTGAGAGTATCTTCCAACTTTGAAGTTGCAATCGTAGGTGGTGGAGGTTGATACGGATTTTGTTGATTAGAAGAACCAACATCCGGTCTCTACCCTTGATTTTGATTTTTGAAAGTTACCTCGTTGTTGATAACCTTGATTTTGGTATGGTTAAGAATTTTGTTGATATTGTTGTTGTATTTGTTGATATCCTTATTGTTGATTTTGGTTGCCCATGAAATTCACTTCTTCATTAACAAGAGGACAAAAGTCGGTTGGGAGATAACCTTTACAAATCTCACATCTAGCAACTTGATGAGAACTACTCGGAATACCTTGCAATTCTTTGATTTGTTGTGGAAGCTTTGACATTTGTTGCGTCAAAAGCTCCACTAGATGTGAGAGAAATTTGTTTGGAGAAAGGATCACATCATTAGTTCCTAATTAAATTAACCTCACCTTCTTTGGTGTTGTTTCTCTATTATATTGCCCTTGAAAATCGTTTAGAGCCATCCAGTTAATAATTTCAATTGCGTCCTCTATGCTCTTTGATAATAAAGAACTGCCCAAAGTAGCATCAAGAAGAGTTTTGTGTGTCAGTTGGAGTGCATTTCTAAAAATGTGGACTTGAGTCAACTCATCGAAACCATGTCCCTTGCACTTCCGTTTCATAGATTTGTATCGCTCCTAAGCCTCGTTGAGAGACTCATTAGAACTTGTGAAAATACGAAAATAAATGTTTTAGCGTTCATGAAACGATAATGTGGGAAAATATCACAATGAAATTTTCTTCCAAGACATTCCATTCTGTCATCATGGTAGTTGGTTGATCGAGATACCATTCTTTTTATTTGCCTTTTAAAGAATGTGGGAACAATCTTTTTAATAGTTGCTCATCTTGGTTCTTGTCCACTCCGATCCCACCGGATATTTCATAGAACTTCGAAAGATGCCCAAATTGATCTTAATGGTCCATCCCTGTGAAAGGATTATCATACAAGATCTGGAGAATCCCAATCTTCATTTCTTCTTGCCATCCATTTCTCAAATTACAAGCAAATTGCGCATTGTATCGCAGACTGTTGACACAAGGCATTGAAGCAGGTGGAGGTGGTGGTGGATGCTCTGCCATGATCGACATGAAATGTGGTGGTGGTAGTGGTGTAGAAGTAGAACTTTCTCCTTGCATTATTCGTTCTTTGGCAAGTTTCCTCCTTCGTCTAGTTTTACTATTTAACTTCCTTGCAGTTCTTTCAATCTCATGATCAAAAAGAAGTTGGTTCGCGAGAAGTTTTCCTCGCATAAACAGAGTCTGCACAAACTTAACCAAAAAAATTAATAGGTACAAGAAAAATTTATACAAGCCTAAATATTCACAACTATTGCAATTCTTGCAATATCAATTACCAATCCCCGGAAACGACGCCAATATGTTAAAATATAGATGGAGTAAGGTTTTTGTTATAGTTCCACAGAGATTGTTTCAAGATATTACCGTCGTTCTATAGTTGGAATCGTTTTAAGCTTATCGTAACAAAAGGATTTGTTTTAGGGTAGTTTCCTTTGCATGAGTTCTAAAATGTAACGGTAAAAGTATCGATTTAGAAAGGTTTAATAAAACATGCCAAGATAAGGGTTCAACAAACCAATTTGTATGGATATAATCGATAATAGATGAACTCGTTTAGATGATAAAAACAATCACATATCCTCTCAACATGTTTATCTCTAACACATATTGTGAGATTTACCATTTTGATCCTTTGATGATCTCTCACTCAAACTTTCAAAATGATAAAATTCAAGTTCAATATTTGTGAACATCAAGTCTCATAACTATCTCTAGCCTATTTTTATTGATGGATGAAAAACCTAGGTAAAGAGTTGGAACACATTTCTGAATCATGAACAATACAAAGAATATATCATAAAAACAAAGTTTTCCACCATATATTCATCATCCATAAGTTCAAAAGTTTACATCAATACCTATACAAACAAAGAAAGGAGTTTCTACCTTCTAATCTTGACACAAGATGGATTTAGCTATCCATAGACATAATAACTTCACAAGCGAAAAATGAGAGAAGACGACAGAGCATCAATGAGGATCTCACGAGTATTGATTCGTAGAATCTTTGAAAACTAGATGCTATATGCTTACAATGTTTTTGCTCTAAGAAAATATCAAGGATCCACACAAAAATGTTGAAATGTTCTATTTAAAGGGGTTTGAAAATCGTAGAGCGCACTAAGCGCGCTGTCATTAAATGATAAACCATCTTAAATCGCGCTTAGCAGGCTTCAGACAGTGCTAAGCACGCAAGCGCCCGTGTTTTACTATTGTTGTGGGCTTGGAGCGTGCTAAGAGCGCTTGTAACGTGCTTCAAAAAATGAAATTTCTTCAAAAAGCTTCTGAAGATCCTTCCATGCTTCAAACTTCCCTTTCCAATGGTAAAACCTATAATTATAAACACAAAAGTTAAATAACTATGTCTATATATGCATTAAAACTAGTTATATCACATATTTGTTTCAAGATCACCATATATATATATATATATATATATATATATATATATATATATATATATATATATATAGAATGCTTATGTAGGGAACTATTTATATCACATATTTGTTACGAGATCACCATATTTATATATATATATATATATATATATATATATATATATATATATATGGTGATCTCGTAACAAATATGTGATATAACTAGTTTCCCACAGAAGCATGATACACACACACACACACACACACACACACACACACATATATATATATATATATATATATATATATATATATATATATATATATATATATGGTAATCTCGTAACAAATATGTGATATAACTAGTTCCCAACATAAGCAAGCTATATATATATATATATATATATATATATATATATATATATATATATATATATATATATATATATATATATATATATATATATATATATATATATATATATATGGTGATCTCTAACAAATATGTGTTATAATTAGTTCCCCACATAAGCTTGCTATATACACATATATATGGTGATCTCGTAACAAATATGTTATATAACTAGTTTCCCACATAAGCATGCAATATATATAATTAATATATATATATATATATATATATATATATATATATATATATATATATATATATATATATATAGATATAGATATAGATATATATATGGTGACCTCGTAACAAATATGTTATATAACTATGCAATTAGTTTTTGAAAATTCTGCTCGGAAGTGGGATTTTTTTGCCGATTTCGTTGACTGGCAGTAGCGACATGGCCAATAAAAGTTGTCCGAAATCGACTAAAATATTCACCAATGGCTCCGAAATAATCAATAAAATCAACTTACATTATTCATATTCGTGAAAACGCGCTATAGTTAGGAAGTTATGACCAAAAAGCATTTTTTGACATGCGGCGCATGAACAACATCAACAATTAAGCCTAAACCTATCCTAATCTGAATTTACACATTGAAAAAAACATGAATTCAAAAGTCAAGCACTTTAATCAATATCAAGTCACAACAGTTAGCTCTCCTAGGAATTTTGTCAAACACCTAACATGCATCGATTATTCTAAGTCAATTTTAACAAGAATTTCCAACTATGCACCACAATAATTATTAGGATCAATTAATCAAGCATCAATCAAAGATCAACTCAAGAATTAATGCACATAATCTCCACAAGATTAATTTAACTTGAATATTCAATTCAAGAAACAATTCAACAATTATTCATGGATTAAAGTTTAAGAAGCTAACTGAATGAAGAATCAATGAAGAAATTGTGAATCCGGAGGAAGTGAGACGCGATCGCGAAAGAAGGAGAGGGAGAGAGAGCGTGTGGCTGCTGGCGGCAAATAATGGTGGTCGCGCGATGGCGGAGTTGACCAGAGATGGTGGTTCGCAGTGGTTCGGCTACCGAAAGCTTGATCAGAATTGTTGTGTTCTTGATGAAGTTGTTGTTGTGTTCTTGTGATTGAAGTTTGTCGCTCCCCCGAAAAGACACCGGGTCAAATAGGGTACAGACGCGAACGATCAGCGAAAAGAGAAAAGTGAAATGAAGTGAAAAGAGTCGCCAACTAGGCATTTTTATCCTGAAGGAAAAGTAATGCTGCATAAACCTAGAAAGATATGGATAAGACAGTTGCGAACCAGAGAAACAGAGAAAGGGGGTTGGTTACAACCTGGGAAGGTATTATCACCCAGATTGTCCGTCGTACTCGACGAGATCCATGCTTAAAAGATTGTGTTTAAAGGGGTAGGTGTATGTGCTATCTGTGTACAAAAGCTAAGAAAAGAATATACAAGTGTCAGTGCAAAAGGGTGAATGCTCAGGAACTGAGGCTTAAAAGAGAATGCTGAAATAAGGGGAAGACACATAGACTTTTGTTCAATAACTGTTAAGTTATGCCTACGTATCCTCGCGTGCAATGAGGAAGTCAGATCACCGTAGTTCGACTCAAAGAGACTGAAAGATAAATTGACTATGAACTGCTTGCTTGCCTATGCTCAAGTGTATGACTCGTCTGGCTCGAGTGCTAACTGTCTTGCATTAGATGGAAGAAGAAAGTTCTCGTTTGTGAATGAGTGTGATGAGAAAAGAATCCTGAAGGAGACGATTATTGTTTGTTTTTGTGTTTTTAGTTTTGTTATTGTTTTTTGGTGTTTTGCATAAGTTAATGAGCTTAAGCCTAAATCAAGGGCTTGTAAACTCATTATATCCTCCCTGATTAGGGATAATGAGCCTACTTAAGTATGAGATAAGCATCTCAACTTAATTACCATGATGAGGTAAGATTAAGATCATTAACCTACTTGTGATTATTTATATGTTTTTGGATTTTTGTTTAGTGTTAAGTAATGAGTTTAATCTCTAATCACAGATTAGTGGGCTCATTACACCATCCTAATAGAAGGATAATAGATGAGAACACTTAAGCTGAGGAAAACACCTCAACTTAATCCATGGTTAGGGATTAAATTCATTATATAACAAAGCCTTTATTAAATGGATTTTAATTAAATGATGAGATTAAGAAGTGAGTTTTATGGTTTGTAAGACAACTTGAGGGGGACTTGTCCATTAAACACTAGGGTTAGTCCCTCTTAACCATATGGAAAAGATATAACCCTAATGTAAGGCCCAAGTTACAAGATAAAGTCTTAGTGATTATTAATGTGTTTTGATTAAGAGGTTTAAACAAATTAAAGGTTTAACACTTAGGATTAAAGTTATACACTCCATCCTAATAGAAGGATACATGCATAACCCTAATTCCAAAGTCCTAAAACTTTAAGAGTTTAGTCTCTGATTATTGAGATGAGGAGAGAGACTCAAGGAGACTCAAAGGTAAAAGCTAAGGGGGACTAATCACAACCCTAATTATTATCATGCTTGGATGTCCTATGGTTTGTAAGGCTTGAGAAAGATCTTCAAGGAAGCCACAAATGGAAGAAGCAGATGAAAGGAGGAAGAAGCAGAAGAATAAGTTACTTACTTCAATGAAGAAGATAAGTAACTTAAAGAAAGAAAGTGAGAGAGATGGAACACAAGTGAACAAGTTCACTTAAAATACCAGTAAAATGCATATGAAAGAGATGAAAAGAAGTGAGAGGTGAAGGCAAATTCACCTCCCAAAATGACTTACCACCTGAAAAGGTTAACATGAATACATAAAGTACAAAGCATGAAGGAATGAAATGAAATTAGATGAGATGAAATAAACAAAGTCAGAAGTGTTTATGCAATGTAAATGTTATGTGAGATGATGCAAAATCATACAAAATGCATATGTATGATCATACAAAGATGAGATGCAAATGGAAGCATGCTTTGAAGTTTGAAAACACATGAAAGTTAATGAAATGAAATGAATGCAAATCATGGAAAATGAATAAAGAAATGATCAAGAATGGTTCTAACATGTCCTAAGATGTCTAAGATGACATATGAATGCAAGAAATGTCATGGCAAGTTCATGTATTGATGCATATGCAAGGTGAATGCAAGTGAACATGGGAAATTAGGGTTATATGGAAGTATGAGATGCAAATGAGCAAAACTGAAGCATATGACACGATAAAAAACTAAAACCAAGCTCAAACAAACCCTAATCCCATACTAGGTCACACCCCAAAGGAGAAGGTCAGAAGCCTAACCAATCAAAAGTTATGATTTTCCTAAGTTTCCTAGGGTTTTTGGGTGGTTCAAAGGGAAAAATGCAAATCAATTTGAAAATTCAAGATAACTTCATGAGGAAAATGTCCTATAAACTACATGCAATATGTCACACAATGCAAAAAGAATCATCTTCAAACTCTTCTTGGTTAGGCATAAATGATTTTTTAAAGTTAGGGTTCCAAAATATGATTTTAATGACCCTTAATTCAAAGAAAATTCACAAATTATGATCAAACCTAAAAAGAAATTGGTGTGAAGAGTTTGAAAATGTTTCTAAATGCATTGGAATGATTCATGATTTTTTTGGTGATTTTTAGAAACCTAAATGTATTTTTAATTAATTAAAAGACTTTAATTAATTAAAAATAACATTTAAATATTTTAAAAATACTTTTTTAATGCAAAAAATAAAATAAATCATTTTTGGAATGAGAAAAATATTTAAAGTCAGAATGCAAAAGAAAATATTTTTTGGATGCTTTTTGGTATTTTAAATTAATTATGCAAGAAAAATGAATTAAAAAAGACTTAAAATGAAAGTATGTTGATTCTAAGGCCCAGATTCAAATGGAAAAGGAGGGAATTGACTGCGCGCGTCATCCAAGGGCTGACATTTAAACTGGCTAATTAACTAATTAAATTAATAATTAAAATTAGGGTTTTAAGTGGATTGATCCTGGCCACAGAAACACGCGCTAAACCTAATCCTACGGCCCACATTCAAACTGGGGAGATTAGCCCTAATCCTAACCCTAATCACTTTTAGGTGACCGGAGCTCCGGCCACACCAAAATGCTAACTTCTTCCCTAGGTCACTAAACACCAAATTTCTTGCCCAAAAATGATCCCCAAGCATCATACATCATGAATCAACAAACAAAACACATTTATCATTCATCAAAAACAAGATTCGAAGCAAATTGTGAAAATAAATAAAACTTTCAGAAGTTCAATACATGCTCATTTCTCAATCATTTTCAAAACAAATCATATCAGGGTGATCAGTGAAGCATGTAGATTCATTTAGAAACTTAAATAGAAAGTTCTGGAAAAAAGTTCATGAAGCTACCTGAGTTGAAGCTTTGTGTTCTTGAGCTTTCTGGCCTCCCTCTTGGTTCAAATCCACCCCAATGATCTTCCTGATGATGAAGATGAGCTTATACCAAGCTTGTGATGGATATTTTGAAGGTTTTTTTCCTGAAGTTGCAAAAATCGTATTTCTGATTCAGTGGCGTTTGGCTATGGTGAAGGGTGCTTTGTGTTCTATGGATGATTTTGAGATGAATGGTGAAAGAATGAGTGAGTTTGAGTGGCTAGGCAGTGAGATTCGAAGACTTGAAGTTCTTGCAAGTTTTTTGGCAATCTGAGCTTAGGGTTGCATTCAGGCTTGTGTGTTATGTGTTTTGTGTTCCTTAGGGTTTGTATAAGGTGTTCTGATTGGTTCAGAGAGTTGTTGTGGCATAATGTGATTGGTATGGCTTCATTTGCAAAAAGCCAAGGAAAGTGTACCAAAATCATGGGCTCGGGTCACAGGTGATCTAAAGGGTGGATTTGCCTCTGCTGACTTTGTGGAGAGCCATAGAATCAGATTTCATGAGCTGGCACAAGTGGATGAAGAGTTTCATACCATTTTGCAATTCTTGAAAGTTTTGGCCCTTTTTGATTTCTTGAAGTTCAAGTCATGAAAATGCTTGGTTCAATGCACAATTCTGATGTTTAGAGGCCCAATTGACATATTGTGAAGTGTTTGTGTCCATTTGAAGTCATTAGAATGCTTGAACATGCCAATTTGCAAAATCCCTCTTTGGCATGAAACTTGAAATTATAGGATTTTTGCCAACTTTGAAAGGCCATATCTTGAGTTCTAGGATGAATCAAAACATGTTCTTGTACTATTTGAAAAGGGAAAGACCTAATCTACAACTTTCATGACCAAGAATTTTTCATTTGAAGCATTTTTGGTTAAGAAAGAGGAGGTTGAAAAACTTTCCCAAAATGGAAAGTTTGCATTTCAAGTCATTTCCATTTTTGGCAAGTTTGCAATTGGCTCAAAATTCTTCAATCTTGTGAACTTCCAACCTCTTCTAAGATCAAATAAAGATCATAGAACTTTAATTTGATGAAAATAACCCTTTGGTTCCATTGTTGGGGGCCTCAGATGTCTTGATTTTGACTTAACTTGCTCAAGAAGTTACCTAATGAACAGATGACTTCCACAACGAATTTCTTCATCAAACTTGGTACACATGATCCTTATGACATATTAAGAACATTATAAACAAGAATGACCCAAAAATTTGGAATGAAGGCCTCTGAAACCAAAACCCTAATTTTGATCATCTGTGCAGTGAAACCCTAGCTCTGCTTCCATGCCTTTGCCACTTCTTGTGATCCTTTGACTTTCATGATCTTTGAGGAGCATAATATGATGATAGAACACACATGGACCCTCTTAGAAAGCTTTGAGGCCTTTGAGATGTCTCAGATGGATTCTTGGATTGCTCAGATCACAAACCCTAGATGCAGATGAACTTGAACTTATGCAGTGAAACAAAAATGCAATATGAGGTGGTATGCTTATGCTAATGCAAAAATGAAAGATCCCAAGCCATGGTGTGATAAATAGTGAGGGAAATTTGGGGTGTTTACAAAGTTGAGACAAATTTTGGGTCAAAAGAATATATAGTGGAGTGTAAAATGAAAGACAAAATGTAGAATTTCGACTTAAGTGAAAATAACAATATCTTCAGCAAGAAATTTCGACTTTGAGCCTTCCACAACATCGTCTGCCTCTGAATCGTGGTTTCAATGCAAAAAGAACAGACGTCGTACGATCAAAATCGAGTGTAGTCGATACGTTTAAGCAGCAAGACGTCACTGAATAAGTTGTTCTTTCGGCTTATTTGGTGTTCGCTACTCGAAAACGTGACGAGGTCAACCTCTTTGGGGCATAATCTTGACTCGACTTTGTCATCAAAGTTGTATATCTATGAGTTATTGATCTCGTGTTAAAATTTGAGCTAAACTGGACAAACATAGATGGAGATATGAATTTTCTCGTGAAACCACTTTCAACCTTTTTCTTCGGTTCAACAATTCAGTTTTGCGAAATAAACCAAAATGACATTCTTCGGGGTATCGTTCGAACTCAAACTTGTCTTGGAAGAGGTATCGTTCGGAGTTAGCTGTGCAGGATGTAAGCACCTGGCTTAACAGACAAACAAGATAACTTGTGATTGAATACCAAAGACAGTCCAAAATTTGCACTCGCTGGATAGAAGAGGAAAAAGGATATAAATTGTAAAAGGTAGTATAGTATGATTATCAAATGTAAGCGATGGAGGACGACCATCGAACAGAGGACGATTGTTGGGGATAAATTTGCAAGTAAAGCAATGACGGGGACGACCGACAAGCTGGGTAAATAAAGAGACCATGACGGGGACGACCATCAGGTAAGGAGATAAGATTCTCTGGGGATCAAAGTAAAGGCAATGATGGGGACGGCCGCCAGGCTTGGAAAGTAAGGTAAACAACGATGGGGAAGACCATCGGTTTAAAGAATAAATGAAATAATGATGAGGGACGGTCATCAAAAGGCGAAGGACGATCACCTAGCAGGGGACGGCTGCTCCTTATCACGACATAGGACGAATGTCGGATAGAAAAGATCGACGATAGGGACGACCATCGGATAAGCATGATGAAGGACGATCATCAAGAGGTGAAGGACGATCACCTAGAAGGGTACGGCTGCTCTCGGGGTTTATCATGACATAAGACGAATGTCGGATAACAAGATCAACGATGGGGATGGCCATCAGATGAAATGATGAGGGACGGTCATCAAAAGGTGAAGGACGATCACCTAGCAGGGGACGAATGCTCTTTATCACGACATATGACGAATGTCGGATAGAAAAGGGGTTCCACTAACGGGGATTCCGTTGGGGAAAGGATAAGGGACGGTCATCCAAAGGTGAAGGACGATCACCTGGTAGGGGACGGTGCCGAAAGTATCACGACATAGGACGAATGTCGGATATAAGAAAAGTTGTTCTGTTGGTAACTTGCTAAGGATTGGTAAACACGAACGAGTGTTTAAAATAAAAGGTATATGTGTTTGACGCTGTTTATAGATTAAGGATGCAGACGAGCATCCTTAGGACCACGATACGGACGAGTATCAGTAGAAACAAACGCTGACGCGTGTTCGGAGATGATGATACGGACGAGTACCAACCAGTTAACAAAGAACACGGACGAGTGTCGAATCTGTTGAGAAGTGATGTACATACAAGATACGGACAGGTATCAGAGACTTCTGTATAAGTATGAGTGAGTATTGGTTTTATTGGTGAAGTATGAGCAAGACACGGACGAGTGTTCGACTTGCTGGGGAATGTATGACGGACGAGCTGTCAGATATGTACTATATAGACATGCATCGGTTTCGGGAACACAAAGGATATGCTTTGGCTTTCTGTGGGGATAGGGTGACACGGACGGGTGTCGAAAAGAGTGTGTCATAAATAAGTACTTGGTTTGCAGAAAGTGTTTTGGCAACCATGTCGGGGAAGTATGATGTGGATGAGTGTCAAAAAGGACATGTATAGGTATTTGTATTTGAGAGTGCAAAGGGGGCACTTTGGCTTATATCTGCAGAGGATATGAGTTTTTATATACATTGCTGATGAAATACTGATGGTAATTGCAGGTGACTGGCTCGAACCTGACTTGTGATCATGTGAATGTTTGATTTTTGCCGTAATGCTCCGTATTAGACGGAATGCTACGCTCATTTGGTGAATATGATGCAAATGCTATGATCATGCAAAGAGAAACCGATCCGGGATTCGGATCTCGCTGGGGATAAAGATCTCTGGCTGATCTGCTTGGAAGAATAACCCGGCTGGGGAAGAGGTCATTGGACCTGTCAGGAGATATAGCTCTTCTTGGGGAAATAGATAATTGGTCGACCTATCCATGAGGAGAGCTCAGCCGGGGAGAAGGAAAATTTCATCGCTTTGTTGGGTAATAGTTTCAGGCATTGCTCTTCTGGGGAGAGGATGTAAACTCTATGGGGAGACATTTCTTTTAACCTACTGAGGATGAGAGATCTGGCACTCTGGTGGGGATCTCGGCTGGGGAAGCTCCTATTGGGTAGACTTGTGCTAGGGATGAGGAGGCTTTGGCAACTTCGCTGGGGGAAAAGCAGTTCAGATATTGCTCGGGAGATCTCACTTAGGGAAGTAGTATGTTGGGAATTTGGTGCTGGGCATGCCCCATATTACGTATTGAATACCTGCAACCTGTTAAGACAAAAGAAACGCACAAGTGTTCTGAGATATCCTTTACCAGATTTCGTCATAGGAGTTAGGCTTTCCTGAAAGTAAATTTATTTCCTGCAAGCATTTATTAAAAACGGCTCATTTGTTTTATGCAAGTATTGTATCATGAATATTGAACATTTTGCAAACAAAACACAAATGTACAAAAACGAGGTGTGACTGAAAACTATGATTTTATTAATCTGGGTGCCCTGAATTGGCAAATACAGTCGAAGAAACAAATCCCCTGAAATGAGGAGATTGCTATAAATTGAGAAAAGTAAAAGTGTTGGCAATGTTGATGACGCTCCGGTGAACATCTCTTGCTATGACCTGTATGACCTTGACGTTCTTCTGATCTTTTTTTCCGAAGAAGGTTAATTCTGACTGATGCTTTATCCTTTAGAAGCTTGTCATGTTGTGAAGAATACAGACGAATTCAGAGTGCAGTTGTTCGTTTATTCCCTGATTTTGCATGGATCGCCCTTTCGGGTTTTCAATCCATCGGGGTACCCATTTTTGCCTGAGCTGTCCAATGCGGCTTTTCAACTCAACGGGTGTACATTTTTTGCAATTTTCCCTTATTTTTGCCCGATTCTTTTATTCTGTTTTTGACTCGCCGGGATGCCCTATTTTTTCCTGGACTTACATTATGTTTTTATGTCCAGCGGGTCATTTTACGTGAAGTATTTTTTAACTGCATCTGAATTCACATGGGATAAGAAATCTTCACCATCCATAGTAGTGAGCATCAGTGCTCCACTAGAGAAAACCTTCTTTACTATGAATGGACCATCGTAGTTTGAAGTCCATTTTCCCCTGTGGTCTGTATGAGGAGGAAGGAGTCTTTTCAACACAAGATCTCCCACTTGGTATTCCCGAAGCCTGACTTTCTGATCGAAGGCTTTCTTCATCCTTTTCTGATATAACTGCCCATGACAAATAGTAGCTAATCTCTTTTCTTTGATCATATTCAGTTGATTATACCGAGACCGGACCCATTCTGCTTCGTCCAGCTTTACATCCATCATTACCCGTAAGGAGGGTAGCTCAACTTCGACAGGTAGGACTGCCTCCATACCGTACACTAGCTGATAAAGTGTTGCCCCAGTAGACGTTCTGATTGAGGTTCGATACCCATGCAAGGCAAATGGTAGCATTTCATGCCAGTCTTTATAAGTAACCACCATCGTTTGCACAATCTTCTTGATGTTCTTATTAGCTGCCTCAACAACGCCATTCATCTTTGGCCTGTAAGGAGAAGAGTTGTGATGTTGGATTTTGAAGTCCCGACACAGTTCTGCCATCATTTTGTTGTTCAAATTGGAACCATTGTCAGTAATGATTCGCTCGGGAACTCCATATCGACAGATGATATCTCTTTTCAGAAATTTGGCTACCACTTGTCTGGTGACGTTTGCATACGAAGCCGCTTCAACCCATTTGGTGAAGTAATCAATGTTTACAAAGATGAATCTGTGGCCAATTGAATCAGTTGGTTCGATCTTTCCAATCATGTCAATGTCCCACATGCAAAGGGCCAAGGTGAAGACATCACATTCAAAGGATTTGGAGGCACATGCACTTTGTCTGCGTAGATCTGGCATTTGTGGCATTTTCTGGCGTAGGCACAACAGTCTGCGTCCATTGTGATCCAGTAGTAACCTGGTCTTAATAATTTATTAGCCATTGCATGTCCTCCGGCATGGGTACCGAAAGATCCTTCATGCACCTCGTGCATTAGCAAGTCTGCTTCTTTCTTATCAACACATCTGAGTAGCACCATGTCAAAGTTTCGCTTGTATAATGAACCATCAGCATTAAGTAAGAAACTACCGGCCAACCTTCTTAATGTCTTCTTATCATTGGATGATGCCCTAGGTGGGTAAGTTTGATCCACTAAGAAGCTTTTGATGTCATGGAACCAAGGCTTGTTATCTTTAGCAATGTCCATAGAGAAAACGTATGCTGGTCGGTCCAGTCTGGATACAAAAATCTGAGGCACATAATTTGCAGTTTGAACCTTGATCATGGAGGAAATGGTAGCTAAAGCATCTGCGAACTGATTTTCATCTCGAGGGATGTACTCAAGTTTGACTATTGTGAAGAAAGTCAATAATCTCCTCGTATAGTCACGATACGGAATCAAATGCTCTTGGTGAGTGTACCATTTGCCGTTGGTCTGATTGATTACCAAAGCTGAATCTCCGAATACATTCAATGTCTTGATTATGAGGTCAATGGCTTCCTCAAAACCCATGATACAGGCTTCGTATTCAGCTTCATTGTTAGTGCAGGAAAATGTGAGTTTTGCCGAGAAAGGCATATGAACTCCTTTAGGTGTAATGAGCACTACACCAACCCCGCGTCCATTCACGTTGACAGCCACAT
This sequence comes from Lathyrus aphaca, assembly GCA_963966055.1. Lineage (NCBI taxonomy): Eukaryota > Viridiplantae > Streptophyta > Magnoliopsida > Fabales > Fabaceae > Lathyrus > Lathyrus aphaca. The sequence continues at coordinate 114,065,907 of OZ014519.1, read as the reverse complement.
CAAACATCATTGTCCACTCTTCTTCTGGGTCAGGCCCTTCAGTGTGAACAGGCTCTTCATGATCTTTTGCTTTCAGGTACATGATGTCTTCATCAGGGAAGTCAAATCTCATGAGCTGGTAGTCATCAATGGGTTGCTCAGCTAGATAGTCAGCCAATACACTACCTTTGATGGCATTTTGGGATGTGTAATGAATGTCATACTCTGTCAGAATCATTTGCCATCTTGCAAACCTTCCGGTAAGTGCTGGCTTCTCAAATATGTACTTGACGGGGTCCATCTTTGATATTAACAAGGTAGTGTGAGTCAGCATATACTGTCTTAGTCGGCGAGCAGCCCACGCTAAAGCACAACTGTAATACCCAAAAATTTACCCTCATTCCTTATTACCGTCTAACTAGTTTATGTTTTCATTCATCTGCATTTCACATTAGGTCATAAAATCATAATCATGCATTTCATTGGCTCTTAAGGCATGGGATCAAAAACATGTTCTTGGGATCTGGAATCTTCCTATTCATATGTGATTTATTTGGCTATTAAACCCGAGATCAGGACAAAGGTTGAGTTCCCAATATCATGAGTATTTTCCTATCAAAGCATCATATTTATTTTTCTCCAAGATTTCTCGAAGGCATCGAGTGTCAGGATTTTCAATTTGGAAAGCTTTGTGATAAGGTTGTTGAATTTTTACATCATAAATTGTCATCCTTCAAAAGGGATCTCAAGAAGATTGTTTTACTACTCATCATAATTGAGTTTGTTAAGTACTCATCAACCGAAGATTGTAATATGTGGGTTTCATGTCAAGAACATTTTTTGAGGAGTCCTCAAAGCACTGATGGTTTATCATCTGATTTTTGCTTGCGTTTCAGATTTAATTATGCTTATTGATTGAAGTTGGGGATTGGAGGAGAATACAGTTGGCTTTGGATTGAGATTTTTATATGGATTGAACTCATTAAGATATGGTCAGGAGGAATGCTTGAGATTTGAGATACAGGCGCATCATAACCGCTTATTCATTCTAAATCCAAGTATCCATCCATCTTAAGACAACTTTTCAAAACTATTCCAAATATCATTTTTTATTTTTTATTATTCATTTCTTACAAAATCCAGTTATCCATTTGGTCAACCTTCCTGATCACACGAAACATTTTCATGGCCTATTAATCACTAATCACAACAAAATTAGTCCATGCTAGTTTTTGTTTTTTTAGCAAATCCCAATATTGATGAAAAAAAGAGAGGCCATAACTTAAAAATAAAAATAGAAAATAGAAAGGGGGATGCATTAGTCTTTGGCATGGATTAGAGGGAGCCATCTGTAGAAAGTATCAGAAAAATTTAACAGAAAGTAGAAAAATACATAGCAGAGAAAATTACAAAGTGAGGGGTCCGAAAATTCTGTGACAATTACTCCAATATAATATCAATACAAAACTGATAAAATTCAGTTAAAAAAAATGATAAAATTCGGTAAATAAAACAGTTACAACAAAGAAGAGGATAACAGAAAATCAGGGAGAACAAGAAACTGGGTAACTGAAAACTCTCCCTTCAGATTCATCCATCTTCATCATCTTCTTTCAATCTTCAATTGGATTCAAGTCCTCTCCATAACAGAATCCACACACTAAATCAACCTTCTTTATCAATCCCAAATCATCTACAACAAACTCAGAAACCTCTCTTCACCCTTTCACGACATCATCATCTTCTACACCCTACAACCTTCATCCTTATGCATCAACCTCTCAATACCAACATTTAATCTTCATCGATCCTTCTCCCCAATAATCAGAACCAACCTCTTTGTCAACTCTTGATCGCACCTTCGTCGTCTTCATCACCAATCACCTTCTGAAATCGTCATCAATCAATAACAACCTGCAATCCTCTTCTTACATCAACATTCAATTGTCATCACCCTTTGTCAATCTCCAATAACTTTCAACTAATTCTCAGCAACTCTCATCAAAACTCGCATCGGCATCTTCATCAACACATCGACATCAACTTTCACCGTCCTCCTCAACTCAACCTTCAACCATCATCACCTTTGCACACTCTACAATCTTCTTGTAAGATCCTTCTTCACCTTTAACAATTAGCCATCCCATCTCATCTGCAAGAAAGAAGCGGAAGAGAATCATTGTCAAAGACAAGATTTCAATAGCTTACATCACACAGCAAACCCATAACCGCAGAAAAATGAAGAAATCATGCGGAGTATGAGAATCGGGGTTGAAATAAAGTCGAGCAAGAACAACGAAGGGGGTGTACATACCTGAGTCGGATTCATCGCTCATCGACTACCACAACTCGCACCACTCGTTCAGCTTCAACCGAAAGCACTCAAATCTCTTCGATTTATGCTTCTTCAATGGAACCTCATCCTATTAACAAATCATTCGTCCGTGTGCGCCATCATCGCCTTAGCAGCACCAAGTTCATCCACGAGTTCGTCTTGATTGTTATTAAGGGGAGACGTCGCCGCCGTTGATGTTTTGACTGGCGTTCGTTTTGTGTGGGAGACGAGGGAGGTCGTGAAATGAGGGGACGAGATTGCGGCGATGAAAATAGATGAGGATCGGATATAGCTTGACGCTACCGGCGAGTGGTAAAGTTTGATTCGCGACGGCGGCCTAGGGAAGAAGAACAGGTCGCGGTTGTATGGAGATGAAGAAGAGGTTTCCTTCGTTATTTGATAAGATTTTAGGGTTTCATGAAAGTGATTTGGGCTTAACAAAATTCAGATTCCATTGAATCCACTATCCGCACCTCTATTCTACTATAACACCCCCTGTGTCATCAGCATTGTGATTTCGGCCCAATGCCATGGAAATCACTATTCGCACCTATGTTTTTGCTTACAGGCCCCTGCGATTCTGATTGTATAGATTGGGCTTTTTATTTTCAGCCATGGATCCACAATTGAAATTGCTATCAGCACTATGGATCTTCTACTACACCATTTGCTTCTATCTTTTTTTATTTTTATTTTTTCCCTATGATTATAGGATAGTTAATGATCATTGGGTATTAATTATTGTTAAGATTTTTTTTGTTATTAATTTTTTAGAATTAATCTTTTAACAATTTTGATAAGATTTTGTCATAATTTTAATTATGGTTTAATATTAATTTTGGGTTAAATGGTTCGTGAGCCGTTTTTTATCGATTTGGATCGATTTTAATTATGGTGGATCTTCACAAAGAGATTATGGAATATAAGCACTTATTTTTCTTATGGAGATTACAAGGCCTTGCTTGAGGTTTTTCCGAATTTCTTTTGTGAAGAATCGGTACTTCGATCAAGTAAGTGATTTCGAGCTTTTTCGACTTTTAACGCACCATTTTAGTTGTATGCGGCTTAGGATCATATAACTTAAGGTGCATATCGAGCCCTCCCACCTGAGGCACTGGATTTATTTGTGATTTATGTTGATATATGTCGATATCGGAACCTAGGGATTAGGTTACGAACCATTAGGATCACTTCCTTTCACTTCCCTTTAAAATCCACTTTTTTGCCCGTTTCGTCGCAATTATTAAAAATAGTTTTAGGTGTGATAAAATTCTGTAAATATTCATGAGTAATCCTCATCCTCTTAATTAATTTTTCATATTTTTTGATTCCAGATTTGGGTGGTTTTAATAATTAATTTGGATTTTAGATCACAAGCTTTCCCAAAACGGAGGATTTTGACATAAGGGATCGAAAACAATTTTTCCCCATAGGTGTGAGACCTATTTTTTGTGTTTGATTAACCACTGGAATTTGTGACATTATGATGCTCATTAGGCATTTTTTTCATAATTTTAGATGCCCTTTTTGATCCACTTTGTGGAGGTGTTTTTCGGCGATCATGCCTTGTTACCTTGCTAATCAAGGAATTGTTTTGGCACTTTGGTGCATAATTTTGTGAAATACTTTTAGACTCTGTAAGATAATGACTTTATTATGCCAAGGATTTATTTTCATAATTTTTAAAGCCTTTTTTCTATTTTTCCATGTCACCTAGATCATAGGTTGATTCATGTGTCTATTTGCTCCATAACCTAAATGATATGAAGGCATTCATGCCATTTGCTTGGAATACTTTTTGGTAACTTTTAGGAGTTAATTATAGGTAACTTTTAGGTCCCTAATTCCAGTTATATCTCACTCTTTGAACCATATTCATTTGATTTGTTTTGGTGTTTCAAAGTGCATCTTTATTTGATCTAATTTTAACCTAAACTAGTTTCTCTTCTCCTCTAATTGTTGACATGAATTATATGGAAATCATTAATACCAAGCCATGCATTCTAATGGAATCTCATAAATTGTATGCTACTGACCCATAATCACTTCATGCACATTCACATGCCATTCATCTTTAACTTGCATCATTTGTGATCTTATACGATTTTTGTTCATTTGTTCTCACATCTTCTTCTCTTTGCTCCATATGCTTAAGTCATTGCATCCATGATTGTATTATCATTCATACACATTCATAAGCGTTCACTACTGACTTTGATTCTCATTTCATGTACTAATTCATGCTTGTAAGTCATACGCATCCACACTTCATCCATAAGCCCTAACTTGCATTTAGGTGAACTTAGGTGAACCTTTTGTATATAGTTTGATATAGTTTGATCTGGTTAGGTATCCTAGCATATCTAGGGACCTATAGCATGTAGATACTGACTTTAGAAGTCATGTAACCTTTAGGTATCTTCACCTTTAGACTTAGGTCTTACTTTGAACCCTAGTTCCATTCTAGGACGGTTATGGTGCTTAATCGCTTTTATGCTTTGATTTTACTTTCAATATGCATTGTCATGCTAACTTTTGTTTTGTAGGGGGGAAAATTAAGGTAATACTCACTTCACTCCTATCTCTTATGCATTATAATTGTGTTTGCATTAATATTTGTGTTTTTCACTTGTATAGGCCTCCCCTTTGTTTTAGAATCAACTTATCTTCCTTAGGAAGTAAGTTGAATTCTAGTAGTTTCTAGTTCCTTTCTTCATTAGGATTAGAAACCCTCACAAACCATTAGGACCACTTGTAAATAAATAAACAAAATTAGGATTGAGTCTTAGTCCCTTAGATTTTGCCTTTTGCAACTTGAGTCCTTCTTTCTCATCTTCAAACAAAATCAAAAATAATTAACAAATAAATGAAAGGATCCCTTGTGTATAGCCTTATTCCATGAGGCACTTGCACTCATTCCATCTTGGAATGGTGTAAGCTTGTCTAGCATGATGTACAAGTCTCATAAAGGGCTTGTTTCACAAAGAAAACATAAAAGATACTTCTTCACAAAAGCAACAAAAACACTTAATAAAGTTCAACAAGCTAGTGAACTTAAACCCTAATCCTTGGAAACCAGTCTTGGATAAATTCTCCTTGCTGGGTGTGCTTATTCTATTATTCCATCTTGGAATGTAGTAGATAGTATACATTCCATGGAAAAGAGTTTGAATTCACTTCGTTGTGCCAAATTCATACAAAAAACTCTTAAAAAGAAAACAACAAACAATAAGCGACTATCCTGCGGGAACTTCTCTTCTCATCTCATTCACTCATAATGCGAACTCACGACGACTTGTCTCGCATGCAAGACGGTAAACGCACTCATACCAGACGAGCCTGCAACACCTGAGCATAGACATACGCAGTTCCAGCTGTAAAAAACACAAACAAATAGTTCCCACCTTAGTTAGGCGAACTACGTCGACTCTGATCCTCATTTTCCCGATGAGGTACGTAGGCAGCGGGGTAGGGCCCGTTCGAGCACATTCTTTATTTTCCCTACATTTCCTCTTTTCTTTCCATTCTCTCTTTCCAGTTTCTCATTGCAGTTCCAGTTTCCTAGTTAGCAGTTCTTATTCAGCAGCATCTTATTTCTCACCCTTTGAAGCAAACAAGCAAGCGTGGATCCCGTCGGGTACGGCGGACGATCTGGGGTGCTAATACCTTCCCAGGTCGTAACCGACTCCCGAACCCAGATCTTTGGTTCGCAGGACCATGTCCTTTCCTTCTTCCTCAGGTTTGTGCAGCATTACCTTTCCCTTTCCTTCGGGATAAAAATGCCTGGCTGGCGACTCTACCTTTTCCGCGCCACTTTCGCGTTTGTACTAGGATGAAAATCCCAGGAGCGACAGCTGGCGACTCTGCTGGGGACATTTAAGAATCTCTGGTTTCCCTCGTAGAGTCAATCCTAGCGCCTGTTTTGTTTCGTTTCTTTGGGTGTTTTTCTGTTTGTTGCTGTGTGCTTTAGTTTAGCTTTACTGTTTTTATTTAAAGCTTTACTTTACCGCATTTATTTACTGCTTTCAGTATTTATTTTCCATGCATCATATTATACTAGACTGCCTGGCTGTGCTGGTTTTCATTTTTTCTACGGGATGAGAGTTACTGTGAGATAAGCCAAGTACCCGACTTGAGTGCACCTAGGACTTAGAGTGGTTCCACTTTGGCTTCATGGAATCTTGCTATGTTGGTATTTGTGAGTTCCACGCCTTGACTTGCGACCTTCTCGGGAATGTATTGATACCAGAATCGTTCTGGGTTAATACACTACCTTGATAGTTATTTGCAGTCAAGGGACCGATCATTGAGAACCTTTGTGGAAACATCCCTCTCCAGTGATGACAGTGGCATACCACATTTGTTGGCAAACCCACTCGCATCCGAGGGCCCACTGGGAACTCGCATAGGATGGCCTGGTTCTCTCATAGGAACCCAGTTAAGGCAAACTGTTCATATGATGATAGTAGTGTACCCTTCGGGATGAATGTACTATTGTTTCTCGATTCAGTGCTTGAAGCTGGGGACCAATGAGGGATGCTTGTTTCCTTGGACTCAGCTGAGGCCTCCCTGAGTAGTACATAATGCCAAACCGATTCCCTGATTTGGTCATGAGCCATTTCTCGGAAATGGTGAACGTATTATTGCTATTCGGCTTTGAGAGTCCGTTATGTTGACCCGAGTAGCACACCCGTGAGATTGGGAGGGGTTCACAGGTTTGCAGGAACCCTAAACTTCAACACCCATTTTGTCAGTATTGTTCAGTGTTCTATGGTTCTCTGATTCTGAGATTCGGGATTTCTATTCAGAGAAATTGTTACTGTGATTACCATTGCGACCTTGATATTGTGACTCTCCACAGACACTTGGTTCGTTGTTCAACTTCAACACCATTAGTGACTGTTCTATTATGTGATCCAGTTCTACAGTTATTAGGTTCTCAGTTATGGGGTTCTATACAGAGATGGTGCTACTATTATGGTTCTATTTAGACACTTGACTCATTGCTCAACATCGGCACCAACATCAGACTATGTATCACATGTCTGCTGCATACATGACATCATAACATTCCAACACACATGTTCAGTTATTTCCGAGGATCATATATTTGAATCATGCCATTGGACTTTTTCTGTGTCAAAACTTGAATCAAAGCGGATAGATTCCTCAGAAATAACTGAACATGGCATTTGCATACATCCTTGCATTCTTGACAGGTGTTCAGAGACATATTATTATCCTGATTTGGTTTCTCTTCAAATGGTCAACTTGAATCACAACTATCAAGGTATAACTCCGGGCGGAGGTAACCAAACGAAGACCCAGCCGGGGTAATTCATGCAAAGGTGCAAGCTTTATTTCAAAGTCAGAAACTGCTGAAAGAGGAAGTCAACCAGATGAAGACTCAGATGAGCTTGGTTATGGAAATTCTGAACGAAGTTATTTTCATCCCTATTGAGGGGAACTATGCTGCTCTGATTCTCCATTGGTTAATGGAGATACGTAGGCAGGAGATCGTGCAAGATCTTTCCGAGCAACCTTATATATTAACTTTATCAACCTCTTCCCTCCAGATGTCATTTGTCAGCATCCAACCTGAGCTTCCCAAGGATGTCCTAGGGGTAGAGCATTAGGGTAAAGGCCAGAACAACTCGAGAAGAAGTTTGATCATATTTTGATGTCGTACATGCAACAAGTTTCCTCATTTACTCAAATTCGAACTGGTTGAGCTAGTTGCATCAGGATCATCTCCGACAAAGCTTCCTTTGGGGTTTCAATGCCAAGTATGATTACCATTATGGGGCACCTGGTTGTTTAATTGAATATTTCAAGTATTTCAGAGGCAAAGGTGAAGACAAGGTCCCAAATTTGATTGACTCCAAGACTATTATGTTCACGCCAGGTAAAAGTGAGAATATGGCACCAAAACAACAATGGAATGAATATCCATATTTATGACTGTTGAAAGTCTCCAAGAGCAATAAGTCCATACAGAGTCAAACCTCCTCAACAATGACCACAATGATGTGAAGGCTAGATGCAAGTACCACTCAGGGGCATTTAGGCATACAATTGACAACTGTGATGCGTTCAGGCACAAGGCGCAAAATTTGATCGACTCAAAGGTCATCATGCCAGAAAGTCTGCTCACATATTGAATTCTCCTTGTCAAATTTACCTCTTAGTTTGCAAAGGCATCTTCAGAAGCAATAAGTCCAGACGGAGTCAAGTCTCCTCAACGACAACAATGTTCAGCTTCTTTGCAGCATTTTCATTTGTAGTTTATATTGTTTGTTTAAACATTTGTATGCATGCATGAAACTTATTTATTTTTGAATGTTAACCATAATAAAATGCACATGTTTTTCTTGAAGTAATCCATTCGTATTCACTCATGATTTTATGTATGTGCATTGCAATACCAACTGCCGTGCTTAAACTCTATAAGGGAGGATGACGAAATGAAAACGCAAAAATCTCTAATTGTGTGCTTTTGAGAAAGACCCTGTTAACGATGTACAAGCATTGTTTCAAATCCTAAACACTGGAGATATAAGGGAGATAGACCCTCGCCAACCCATTTGAGCCTTGAAGTAGGAGTTTCTTTTAGCATGAAAAAACCCTTGCATGTAACCCAGGGGTAGGGTAGGTGTCAGTTAGTTTGACCGAGAGTTCAAATTTCAAAAAGGAGTGTACATCTGAGGATCCATTACCTTTCGTTGTACTAAATCAAGAGGTCCAATGAGCAGAAACCACAATGCTTATCCCAGTCAAGAGGTCCAAAGACCGGATACCATAATGGTTATCCCTTATCAACCAAGAAGTGAGACAGTCACGACCCTTTCAAAGCAATCAAGACAACCAGTGTCACATGATTTGTTCAAAAAAAAAGAAGAAAAAAAATGAATGAAAAAGCCCGCTAAGTCGAAATTTGAAAACAAGCGTCTTAGGCAAAAATTAGGGCATCCCGCTGGACTTCATAATCAAAGATTCACAAGAATCAGTCCAGGCAAAAGTTAGGGATAAGCAAAATAATGAAAAGTGAAAGACAAAAAGGATTACACAAGAAAGATCCTTAAACAAGAACAAAGTCGTGTGGCATAGACACCAAAGATAAGAGGGGTGACTGACTCCAAATGACAACCTAATTGGTGCTTAAACTGTTAGTGTAATTGGTTCCTTAACCATCACAAAACCCTTTTTGAGAGGTGAGCGCTTATGAAAGCTAGCTGAACATAGGAATGGAGAACATCACGAAGATGGGTGGGCACAAATAAACTTCTAGCCTATATCCTTTATTTCTATAACCGTGAACCAGCCCACGATACAACCCTCAAAAGTCCTAATTGAAACAGGGTTATTTCGAGAGTGCACTACCATGAGACCGCGTTCCCGACTCCTTTGAGTTGTGCTAAAAGTTCTTTGTTGGTGTTGCATGTGCATGCTTCATTTATCAAAAACCAATGTCGTATCTTAACCAGTGATCTGATCACAAAGGTTTGCGACATCTTTTTACAGTAAAACTTCAAAATAAACATGTGTGTTGCATTGCAATTTTCATTCTCAGAATAAACATTTTCTGCTTGTATACATTTGTTTGGCATCACAAAAGTTCACATATGGAAATTCAGTCTAGAAGCTTAATCTTGCCAAGTTGAGAAGTTTGAAACTTCCGAAGGGCAATCTATCGAGGTGCACTTTTCAAGAAACTCCATTGAGTAGGAACTTTCCCAACAGTCGTGGTAAGAGCCAACTAATCTGGGGCAATTACTTCGAGATTCAAATCTCTCAAAGAGTCATTAGTCTGAGGCATGCATTCGAAATTCAACTAATCTGGGGCAATCACGTCGAGCAGTCTCTTAAAAATTCAGCCAAGCTGGGGCAATCACTTCGCAATTCAAATCTCTCGAAGAGCCATTAGTCTGAGGCATTCATTCAAAGTTCAGCCAAGCTGGGGAAATTACTTCGAGATCCAATATCTCAAAGAATAATTGGTATGGGTGTTTTCTTCAAAGCACAGTCAGTCAGAGGTGATCACTTCAAGGCTCATTCTGAGGCAGGCCCCCCTAAGAGCATGAGAAGTCACTCTCTCCCGAAGACGGTCAATCCAAAGCACTTATCCAGAGTTCAAAATACTTTGGCAGAATATCTCACAATGATATGAGGTTTTTCATGAATCCTTGCGAGGAAAATTCTTGCACAGACCATGCAGTCTGGGGCAGTTATTTCGAGATCTGATGAATCTCTCCAAGAGTTTGAAGACACTGAGGCATTTTGTATGTCATGTTTTCTGTAAAATCCTCTTGGGACATTTTCTTTTGATGGACCTTAATCTGAGGCGAGCTGAAAATTGCAAAGAACTATTGTTCACTCATGATTAGTATGCAATCTATCAACCCAGGGCCTGGAAGCAAAGCCATTGTCGGCACAATACTTCAAGATTTGTTTCATCAGCAGGCTTCATTGATCAAAATTCCTTAGCAAGTCTCATAAGACAATCCCTTCTCCAGCAGTGTAGCAAAGCGAAAGTTACTTCTTGAGCAGAAGGGTATCACCGTCTCTTATCCCCAGCACGAGACGCCTTACATCTCTTATCCCCGACATGAGACGCTTCATATCTTTTACCACCAGCAAGGGGAAACTTAAACTTTTATCTTCAACAGGAAGCTTTATCATTGACATTCTCCATCATCCCCGGTAGAGGTGAAAGTTGAAATCTCTCTCAGCAAGGCAACATAAAGTTGGTGTCCTCTCCAAGCAGAGATTTTCCTTCAACACAGGGGCAATTCCCAATAGTACAAGGAGTGTCTTTCCTCCCCAACAGGTTGTTTCCTCAGCAGTGTCATACTTCTAGTTCCCAGCCAAGTCAGAAGGTTTTCAATTCCCCATCAGAGTGCTAGAAGGTTCCATCTCCAGCAGGGTCGTGGCTCTCCAATCTCAAAGTCCAATTTATTTTTGGCAGTGGCGGAAGTTCAGAGTCGGCGTATCATTGACAATATCCCCCGCAGAGTTGTTTCCTCCTCACTAGGATGGGCCCGATCAATGCAGTGATAATCAGTTCCTCCCCAGTCAAGCCATCTGGGATATCTGCTATCTCCTCATCGGGAGACCCCTTTGCATTTGCATTTGCATCTGGTAATCATCATCATATTTGCATCCTCAAACGCATAGCATTTCCATTATTATGGAGCATTACGCAATAGAAAAATTCAAACATATGCATATGAAGCATAAGCCAGTTGTGGTACCTTGCACAAACGCCTGAAACATAACATCTTCTCAACCTGAAGTACTCCGCACAGAGGATACCAATATCATTTTCCAGACATCCTTGTCTTTTCAAGTCAATGTTTGTCACCCATTCCGCGTCTTGTTTTGTACAACAATCGCGTCGTAGGTTCTTGTTTTGGACGGTCCTGTTTGCCTGGGCTCTCGTTTATGTACAACGATCTCGTTCCAACTTGTCCTATTTTCTTTGTGTTTCTGGTTATCGACTGAGGCCAGTATACCATTGCGTCTCCATTCGAGGAAGGTTTCGTGTTAGATCCGAGGATCTTTTGAGAATTGTCATTCGAGGATGGCATTCTTTTCTTCAAGTCCTTCTGAGGTTGGTCTTGTTGTTGTGGCTATCATTCGAGGATGATACACCATTTTGAGCTTATTGATTGAGGTCAGTTTGTCTCTTTTGCAAAGTTTGTCTGAGGTCAGTCTTTGTGTTTCTGGTTATCGACCGAGGCTGGTATGACATTGCGTCTCCATTCGAGGATGGTTTCGTGTTAGATCCGAGGATCTTTTAAGAATTGTCATTTGAGGATGACATTCTTTCCAGCATATTTTAATCCCCACAGAATGCAACTTCATTTCCCAGTGTGGTTATTTCTACCAATTCTTGTTTGTTATCCCTAATTGAGTCTTGTTTCAGTATAACAGTCTCATTTTTTTCGCATCCCTGTTTCAGTACAACGGTTTCATGTCGAGTTATCATTTAAGTACAATGATCCCGTTCTTTTTTGGTCTCGTCTCAGTACGATGGCTTCATTTTCTTGGTTATGGATCGGTTGATACCATTTCCTAGTTAGATCGGTTGATCTTATTTGAGTCGTAAATCGGTTGATGTTGCTTCTCTCCTTTGTCTTTCCAAGTCAATGTTGTTCTTTTCTTTGTGGCTTGGTCCTGCCCAGCAGTCACATTGTCAAGTTCCATTCCGCTAATGGTCTCGTTAAGCCCTGTTTCACCAACAGGCATCTTCTGTGGCTTGGTCCTGCCCAGGAGTCGCGTGTTTACTTTATGGCTTGGTCCTGCCCAGCAGTCATATTGATTGAGTTCCATTCCGCTAATGGTCTCGTTAAAGCCCTGTTTCGCCAACAGGCATCCTTTGTGGCTTGGTCCTGTCCAACAGTCGCGTATTTTCTTTATGGCTTGGTCCTGCCCAGCAGTCATATTGATTGAGTTCCATTCCGCTAATGATCTCGTTAAAGCCCTGTTTCGCCAACAGGCATCTTTCATGGCTTGGTCCTGCTTGTCGCTCCCGGGATTTTCATCCTAGTACAAACGCGAAAGTGGCGCGGAAAAGGTAGAGTCGCCATCCAGACATTTTTATCCCGAATGGAACGGGAAAGGTAATGCTGCACAAACCTGGGGAAGAAGGAAAGGACGAGGCATTGCGAACCAAAGATCTGGGTTCGGTCGGATACGACCTGGGAAGGTATTAGCACCCCAGATCGTCCGCCGTACCCGACGGGATCCACACTTGCTTGTTTGTTTCAAAGGGTGTGAAAGAATAAAGTTGCTGACTGGAATAGAAATGAGAAAGGAACTGGAAAAGAAAATGGAAAGAAAGGGGAAATGTAGGGAAAATAAAGAATGTGCTCGAACGGGCCCTACCCCGCTGCCTACGTACCTCATCGGGAAAATGAGGATCAGAGTCGACGTAGTTCGCCTAACTAAGGCGGGAACTATTTGTTTGTGTTTTTTACAGCTGGAACTACGCTTGTCTATGCTCAGGTGTTGCATGCGAGACAAGTCGTCGCGAGTTCGCGTTGTGAGTGAATGAGATGAGAAGAGAAGTTCCCGCAGGATAGTCGCTTGTTATTTGTTTTTTGTCTTTTAAGAGAAAAGTTTTGAATTTGTTTGTGAACGTTCTCATACTAAGACCTATCCATCGCGGGAAGTATTTACACCTCGCCATGACAGGACGCGTATAAACACTCCACAACAAAGTCTTGTGTCGTACAAGGATGTTCGGTTTTTCATTAAATGTTTTATTGCTTTTCTTCATGAGATGAGAAAGAATGACTCAAATTGCAAAAAGGAAAATCTAATGGGGACTAAAACACAACCCTAATTTTTGTTTATTTATTTACAAAGGAAGTCCTATGGTTTGTGAAGTTTCTAAACCTAATGGAAAATGGCACTTAGAACTAATAGAATGCAACTTACTTCCTAAGGAAGATAAGTTGATTCTAAAGCAAAGGGGAAACCTATTCAAGTGAAATATCAATCAATATACAAAACATTAAAAATTTGAAGGCAAAAATAAAATTCAAAACAATTCAATTAAAGGCATAAACCTAAAATAGTCCTAATTTTTATTCTAAGTCCAGTTAACATGAATCCTAAGCCTAAGTTCTAAACTAAGGGCATTACCTAATATTTTCATTCTAAAAATCAGAATCTAAACTAGTCTAATTCCATATTAAATCCTAAGATTAAATCTAATTAGAACTTTTTTTTTTGTGAAACTTAATATCCTAGCCTAAACTAATAGAATTTACATGCAACAAAGCCTAAGAATTAATATCCTAAAAAATATTAAAACTTCTGGAAAAATTATGAGATTTATTCTATGGGGTCCTAAAACTACCTATAACATTGTGTTAAAAGGAATCCTAAAAAATCAGAATTTTGCTATGCCTAAAAATTATTTATTTCCACCCAAGAATTAGTCATTATTTTTTAAGGATTAAGCCACTAAAACCTAAGATAAAATGTCTTAACAAATCCACTAAAATTACACTAAGTACTACTATGAGTCCTCTAACTGTGGTAAAAAGAATGAGCAAAAAACGTTACTGGAAGGTTAAGAAACAAAATCTACAAATTTATGTATATTTGAAGAAAATCTATTAAAAAAACACTTACATGAAAAATTCAAAATAAAATAAAAAATAAAGCAAATTCAGGAAAATAAAATTCTAGACAATTCTAAATTGAATTAAGAGTCTACTTAATTTTTTCAGGAATTTTTCTAAGCTTTTTCCTATTTTTATGGAATTATTTTCTAACTAAATAAAACTAAAAAAATTAAAATCTAAAGAGAATGAATGGGGGTGGGTTTAGAAATTTATTTAGGTTGTTTTTATTAACTTGGCTCAAAAAGGGAGTGCGGATAGCAGGGTGATGAAGGCCCAATTTTTGCAGGAAGCTGGGAGGTGCAATAAGCAGAATTTTAAGTTGTTTTTATGATGAGCTGGATAAAGGGGGTGAGATTAGTAAAACATCAGGCCCATTTTCGCTGGTTTTAATGAGGGTATATGTTGGACCTTCAGTCAACGATTTTGACTACTCTTAGGCCGTCTGATTAATGGTCTCTCTATGGTATTCTGATCAAGTGGTGCAGGGACCTGGACGCATGGTTGTTATTGTGTGCTACCGCACATATGATTGGCCGTCGAACTAGCCTACCGGACGGTGACAAGTGTCACCGCCGGAGTGGCCGGGAACTCAAAACTTATCCACTCCTAGAATCACTAACGTTAACAATTAAATGGGAATTATGAAGATTATTATGCCTTAATGATAGATTAAATCCTATTAATGGATGTTTACCACACTTAATTCTCATTACTATAATATCTTTGTTTTCTAAATTAAATTACTTAATAGTTTTCTACATAATTAATAAAATAAAAACAAAACAAAATGGCAAAAGGGCTGAAGAACAATTCGCAAACCCTAACCCTTCTTCTCTCTTCCGCTGTCGAAAATCCTTTCCCCTTCTTCATCAACTTTCGGCCAAACCTAATGTCCTCTCCTTCTTCTTCCCTCCAATCCGACACCATCACCACCTCAATTTCCTCTTCTTCTTCCAACGTCCAATCCTAACCATCACCTTCTTCCCCTTTTAAATTTCCGTCACCCACACTCTCAATCCCTTCATCCTCCTCACACCGCCACTGACTTTCATCATCATTCGCCGCTACCTTCTTCGAATTGCTCTTCCACTATAACAAAAGCCACCTGAGCCATCCGAACTCTAAAACAAAACCCTATGCTCTCCTCCGTCTTCCTCACACCGCAGTTAAACTCAACGACCTTTGCCTCTCGCCGCGACTCTCAAAGTCAAAGACAAGACGAATCCAGTTGCAAAACAGTGCTAACATCACAATAATACTTGAATACAAGGCAAAGCGGTTCGTACCTTGATTGCCGAAGACAACGATGCGCGTGATGCTCTGTTGACAAGCGAGACAATATTTCTTTAGGTAAGAACTCCAAATCTGCTTCTTATACTTCTCCTGCTTCTGTTTGATTTGTGAAACTACGGCTTCGTTGCGGTGTTGTCGTTTCTTGAATTGTTTCGTTGATTGATTTGCAGGGATGATTGTTGACGTGAAGATAATGGAGGTATCGAGGCGTAATGGTGATGACGCGGATCAAAGTTGAAGCTCGTCGAGAGGTCACAGGAGTTAGACACGGTGATTAAAGACGAAGGATCCGCGAATTTGTGATGTTGATGAGGATTGTTGAGGTCTTGGTAATGGAGAGGTCTATCACCATTTACAAGTTCTTGAAGGTGCAGAGTGGGCTCAGAGAGATTGAAGAAGAGGTGAGGTAGTTTGTGAAGAGGATGAGTCCACAGAGATTGATGAAGGTTTCATCTTTTTGAATACTATTATCGTTTACAATTGATGAAGAAGATTGAAGTTGGGATTGAGGGAGTTATGGGAGGAGGAGAATGATTGAAGAATTGAAACAGAAAATGGTGAAAAGTGGAAGAAGAAATGAATTGAAGAGAAAGAGCTCTGATTTATAGGAGCTGATTTTCCAGATCCTTTTGGAAGATTCTCAGGTGAGTTTGTTATTTCTGTTATTGATATCATTTTCTGCTTTTGGAATTGTGAAGGATTAGTTATAGTCTCTTATGATTCAGTTATGGGATTAACTGATTTTCTTTCGGTTTTCCATTATGCCTCTTTACTTAGAGTTTTTCTGATATGAGTCCTTTCTGAATCCTTACCCTCATACCGAGTTTTGCTCCTTGATATTTCATTGCAGGATGAGTCGTTATTGATGTCGTAAATCCTTTTACAAGCAAGTGAGTAAGAGAAATCAATGCAGTTATGCATAAGAGTAGTGATGGAGGCGCCGCTTATTAGATATTGAATACGGGAGGTATTAAACCAGATTTTATGTTATGACCTGTGGAAAGTTTGATGTCGACAATTGATGAAAGGTTCCCAATATCCATTGTTGTTCTTTTTTGCAGGTTATGGAGTTTGCAGGTTTGTCGAAGGTGACGCGTTGATGAAGAGTGGAGATAGGTTGATGCAGGATCCTAAGAGAGAAGTTCTTGGAGATTTTTCTTTGGAAGATAGTGATAATGATGGAAGGTGCTGAAAAAATGGAATATTGAAGAGAAAAAGATTGATGCCGATAGAAATCGGATTTCATATTTCTGTTGAGTTGGCTCATGAAGATGAAATTTTTGAAGATTTAGAATAGAATTCTTTGTTCTTGAGATTATAAGGATAATGAAAAATTAAGACAGTTATAAATTTTTGTTTCTGAACTTTGTTACTGCACTTTTTTTTTGATGTATCTTCCCCCGTGTTTTCTTGATTTTATGTTATATACCAGCTAGAACTCTCACACGAACTTGTTCCCTCCGTCATCATATCCTTTCCCATATTTGTTATTTCTTTTCCGTCCGTGTTCTGAATTTTCGACTGAATTTGGTAACTAAATAATTAAAATATTTTTGGATTAAATCAGTTTCAGCAAGAGTGAAAATATTTTGTAACAAAAGATATGACAAGATCAACTTCCATGATATCAAAACCTTCTTCACCAATCGATGTAGCAACAATGACATTGTAGGCACCGGACCAAAATTTCTTAAGCACGACCTGTTGAACTTTCTGGGACTAACCTTTCGTTGTTTTTGTTTTTTTTGAACTTTGACCAATAAACTCAGTAGCTCTAATTTGATCCTCGACACCTTTAATTGCAACCATTATGTCCCTGACACTTTCTCTAAAATTGGAGAAAATAATCACCCTGGAATTTTGTGGATCATCATTTTTTGAGATGCTCAAGTAATACTTCTAACATTTTGGACAACTTGGGACTCGAAGCTCCATGAGACATGCTTTGGTGCATTAGTTGCCTTGCTTTCAAAATATCTTCATTTTTACTCATATATTTTGCAAAAAACCCTTGCTTCACTTTTCTTTCAAACATCTCATATGCTGGAATTATTCCATGACCTGAAAGAAGTTTGTGGATATAATAAAGAGTAATGAGAACTCCAAAGTATCCTTCAACATCTATGTAGGCGTTATGTGAGGGATCTTGTATTTTCCCTTGACGCAACCTTTCCCTCATTTCAAGTAATACACAAAGGCTCAACGCACGAGAATCTCTATTCTGAATTGCCCCAATATTAGTAAGCTTGGTTACGATAGGACGTATCACTTCCAAAAACTTGTTGTTTATTTCTACAGCATCTGGACCCATTACAACCTGTATCAACTCTATCTTTCTGTCGTGAACATATGGCATAACATCGTGGTCAGTTTCACTGTGATGTTCTAGCTTGGAGATTTGCAAATTATCAACAACATCCTGGACAATATGCTGCTTTGATCCCATGCCTTATGAGCCCATGAAATGCATGATTACAAATGATATGACTTAATGAAAAATGCAGATGAATGCGAAACGATATGCCAGTAAAGGGAATAAATATGAGGGCAAATTTTGAGGTATTACAGCTGCCCCTATTCAATCATCTGCAGACTTGAATGAATAATTGCAACGGCTTTTAGATGTTCAAGGTATGGAGTGATTGAATACTCGAATAAACCCTGGAAATTTGAACTCAGGATAACAGGAATGCCATCTGCCCATTTATTTCCTTATATATTTTGTTTTGACCTCTGAATAGGTAACGGAGATAGAACTGGGTGGAATAGAATCAATGAAATCACTGCGACTACTGAGCGAATCAAAGCCACAAAGAGGGTGCCTGTTGGCGTAACAAGGCTTAACGAAACCATTAATAAAACAGAAACTCATCAGTGTGACTGCTGGGCAGGACCAAGTCACAAAGAAAACACACATGACTGCTGGGCAGGACCAAGTCACAAAGAAACACACGTGACTGTTGGGCAGGACCAAGCCACGGAGGATGCCTGTTGGCGGAACAGGGCTTAAATCAATATGACTGTTGGGCAGGACCAAGCCATAAAGAAACAATACGCGACTGCTGGGTAGGACCAAGCCACGGAGGATGCATGTTAGCGGAACAGGGCTTAAGTCAATATGACTTCTGGGCAGGACCAAGCCATAAAGAAACACACGCGACTGCTGGGTAGGACCAAGCCACGGAAGATGCCTGTTGGCGGAACAGGGCTTAAATCAATATGACTTCTGGGCAGGACCAAGCCATAAAGAAACACACGCGACTGCTGGGCAGGACCAAACCACGGAAGATGCCTGTTGGCGGAACAGGGCTTAAAATCAACATGACTACTGGGCAGGACCAAGCCATAGAGAAACAACATGCGACTGCTAGGCAGGACCAAGCCATGGAAGATGCCTGTTGGCGGAACAAGGCTTAAATCAACATGACTGCTGGGCAGGACCAAGCCATAGAGAAACAATACGCGACTGCTGGGCAGGACCAAGCCACGGAAGAGAAAACAAGTACGCGACTGCTGGGAAGGACCAAGCCACGGAAGAGAAATAACATTGATTTTGAAGGACCAAGATGTCTGGAAAATTGCATAAGTATCTTCTGCAGGGAATACTTCAGGTTGGAATTGATGTTATAGGTTGACTGTAACACCTCAAAACTGGCCCGTTCTGACAGGCATATGCTTGGATTTACGGCGTAATGCTCCATGATGATGGAAATGCTATGCTTTGGAGGATGCAAATGTAATGATGATTATGCAAATGTAAATGCAAAGAGATCTCCCGACAAGGAGACTGCAAGTATCCCAGATGGCCTGACTGGGGAGGAATGGTGATCACTGCATTGATCTGGTCCATCCTGATGAGGAGGAGACAACTCTGCGGGGAAAGTTGTCAATGATTCACCGGCTCTGAACATCCGCCATTTCCAAAAATAAATTGGACTTTGAGATTGGAGTGCCAAGACCCTGCTGGAAGTGGGCTCTTCTTGAACTCTGATGGGGAAGTGAGGACCTCCTGACTTGGCTGGGAACCAAAGGCATGATACTGCTGAGGAAGCAACTGCTGGGGAGGCAATACACTCCTTATACTGCTGAGAATTGCCCCTGTCGGAAGGGAAACTTCTGCTTAGGGATGACACCCACCTTCTGCTACCTTGCTGGGAGAAACCTCAACTTTCACTTCACTAGGGATGATCGGAGACACCCTGGGAGACACCTGCTCCTGTTCAAACATAAGGGAATGCTCTTCCTGGGAAATTGTTGTTAGCTTTGTTAGCAACACCAACACCTGTACCTGCATGAACACAATCGATAGTACCTGCAACATAGAGAGTTAGTTTGGGACCTGCCTGCCCCAGGCTCTTAGTATGAATCATCATCTGGGTATCTCGATACCCTTTCAGAGTTGTATTAAATGTTTCTGTCCTCCTGCACGAGTTAGAAAGCATTCATATGATCACAACAAAATGTAAATCACAATTTGCTAGACGTTTTCACAATCAATCAATGCTAGATGAGAAAAGCAAAAACAAGAAGCAAAATAGTCTAATTGACTGAAGTTGAATTTTTATTGATTTGGAAAAAATGGCCATGAATAAGCGATACAAAGGAAGCAGTTCCCTGGAAAGAGGAAACATCACAAAAAAAAAGAAAACAAACTATCCTATTGGCAATGTGAGAAGTGGATCTCATCAAGTCTCAACCCAGTTATGACTCGTATGTCTTCAAAACGCTCCGCTCGCTCTGCCTCTTGAGAAAAAGTAAGTGAACTGATCTTCAACCTTTAGGATAGCCTCAATCGTATATAGGTCATGGATCTCGCAGATCGCAGTCGTTTGTGTTAATCCCTCTTTTGCGTGGATCGCCTTTTCAGGTTTTCAATCCACCGGGATACCCTTTTTTGTCTGAGTTGTCCGATGTGGCTTTTCAACTCAGCAGGTGTACATTTTTTCAAGATTTCCCTAACTTTTCTCGAGCCTTTTATTCTGTTTTTGGCTCTCCGGGATGCCCATTTTTTCCTGGATTTTTATTCTTTTTTTATCCAGCGGGTCTTTTTACACGAAGTATTTTCTTACTGCGTGTGCGTTAACAGGGGATTGGAAGTCTTCTCCGTCCATGGTTGTCAGCATCAAGGCTCCACCTGAGAAAACCTTTTTAACCACGAACGGTCCTTCATAGTTGGGTGTCCACTTGCCCCTGTGATCATTGAGAGGAGGAAGAATCCTTTTCAGCACTAAGTCACCTGGCATGTACCTCTGTGGTCGCATCTTCTTGTCAAAAGCCTGCTTCATCCGTCGCTGATACAACTGTCCATGGGATACAGCTGCTAGACGTTTTTCTTCAATGAAGCTCAATTGATTATACCTAGATCGGAGCCACTCAGCCTCATCTAACTTAATGTCCATTATCAACCCCAACGAGGGGATTTCCACTTCAATTGGTAGGACTGCCTCCATACCATACACCAGTGAGAACGGAGTTTCCCTTGTCGAAGTACATATTGATGTTCTGTACCCATGCAACGCGAATGGTAACATTTCATGCCAGTCTTTGTACGTCACAACCATCTTCTGCACAATTTTCTTGATGTTCTTATTGGCCGCCTCAACGACGCCGTTCATCTTCGAGCGATATGAAGAAGAGTTGTGATGTTCTATTTTGAAATCTCGGAACAAGTCAGCCATCATCTTGTTGTTGAGATTAGAACCATTATCATTGATGATCCTTTCAGGAACTCCGTATCGGCAGATGATGCCTCGTTTAATAAATCGGGCGACCACTTGTTTAGTGACATTGGTGTAAGACGCCGCTTCAACCCACTTCGTGAAATAATCAATAGAAACCAGGATGAAGCGATGACCATTAGAAGTTGTTGGCTCTATCTTACCAATCATATCAATACCCCACATAGCGAACGGCCATGGTGAAGACATGACACTCAACAGATTTGGAGGCACATGGACCTTGTCAGCATAGATTTGACAGTTGTGGCATTTACGGGAGTACTTACTGCAATCGGATTCCATGGTAATCCAATAGTATCCCGATCTCAACAATTTCTTGGCCATAGCATGTCCTCCAGCGTGGGTACCAAAGGAGCCTTCGTGAACCTCCTGCATCAACAGGTCTGCTTCGTGTCTATCCACGCATCTGAGCAGAACCATTTCGAAGTTTCGCTTGTACAGCACACCATCTTGATTCAAGAAGAAACCTCCTGCCAGTCTTCTAAGGGTCTTCTTATCCTTACTAGATGCCCCAGTCGGGTATTCTTGAGCCTTCAGGAATTGCTTGATATCATGATATCAAGGCTTGTTATCTTCACCATCGTCGACTGCAAAGACATAAGCGGGTCTTTCAAGACGGGAGACCGTAATTCGAGGCACGAAATTCTCTTAACAAACTTTAATCATGGACGATAAAGTTGTTAGAGCATCGGCGAATATAGTTCAGCTTGACTTCGGTGAAGAAAGTTAACAGCCTCCTGACATAATCTCTGTAAGGGAGCAAATGAGGTTGATGAACCAGCCACTTGCCATTGACCTGATTTACCACCAAAGCAGAATCTCCGAAGATCTCGAGGTTTTTGACTCGCAAGTCGATTGCCTCTTCGATCCCCATGATACAAGCTTCATACTCCACCTCATTGTTAGTGCATTCGAAAGTCAATCGAGCAGCTAAAGGTGTATGGACCCCTTCTGGCGAGATGATAACAGCACCTACTCCACTTCCATTCATGTTCACAGCCCCGTCAAACATCAACTTCCATTTGGATTCAGGGTCTGGCCCCTCCTCCGGAAGTGGTTTTTTGTAGTCTTTCGACTTGAGGAACATGATGTCCTCATCCGGAAACTCGAACCTCATGGGTTGATAATCATCGATTGGCTGCTGAGCCAAGTATTCTGACAATACGCTTCCTTTGATTGCCTTCTGCGAAGTGTATTGTATGTCATACTCCGTTAATATCATCTGCCACCGGGCTACTCTTCCCGTCAGAGCTGGCTTTTCAAAGATGTATTTCACAGGATCCATCTTGGAAATCAAGAGAGTAGTGTGAGTCAGCATGTACTGTCTTAGTCGGCGAGCAGCCCATGCCAAAGAGCAACAAGTTTTCTCGAGTAGTGAGTAGCGTGTCTCACAATCGGTAAAATTTTTGCTAAGATAATAAATGGCGTGCTCTTTTCGACCAGACTCGTCCTGCTAACCCAGCACACATCCCATTGATCCTTCCAGCACAGTAAGATACATAATTAAAGGTCTCCTTGGCACTGGAGGCATAAGAATTGGAGGCTCTAACAGGTACTCTTTGATTCGGTCAAAGGCTTGCTGGCAGTCCTCGTTCCATTTAATGGCCTGATTCTTCCTCAGAAGCTTAAAGATGGGCTCACACGTGGCCGTTAGGTGAGAAATAAACCGTGAAATGTAGTTTAGTCTCCCTAAGAAACCACGCACTTGCTTTTCAGTCTTCGGCTCAGGCATCTCTTGAGTAGCTTTCACCTTGGCTGGGTCAACCTCAATTCCTCGTTCACTAACAATGAAGCCGAGTAACTTGCCAGAATGGACCCCGAAGGTACACTTATTTGGATTCAACCTCAGTCTGAACTTCCGAAGTCTGTCAAACAACTTTGCTAGATTAACCAAGTGCTCTTCCTCCGTTTGGGACTTTGTTATCATATCATCAGCATAAACCTCAATTTCATGATGGATCATGTCGTGAAATAGCGTCACCATTGCCCGCTGATAAGTGGCTCCTGCATTCTTCAAACCAAATGGCATGACCTTGTAACAGAAGGTTCCCCAAGGAGTGATGAAATTTGTCTTTTCCATGTCATCGGGAGACATCTTAATCTGATTATAGCCGGAAAATCCATCCATGAAGAAGAACATGGAGAACTGAGCAGTATTATCGACGAGCACATCTATGTGAGGTAAAGGGAAGTCATCTTTGGGGTTGGCCCTATTCAAATCCCTGTAGTCCACACACATCCTGACTTTACCGTCTTTCTTGGGAACCGGCATGATGTTGGCAACCCACGGAGGATAACTGGTCACGGCCAAGAAGCCATCATCAAACTGTTTTTGTACTTCTTCTTTTATTTTAATTGCCATATCTGGACGTGTGCGCCTCAACTTCTGCTTTACCGGAGGACAATCTTCTCTGAGAGGCAGCTTGTGTACCACAATATCAGTGTCTAAACCAGACATATCTTGGTAGGACCATGCGAAGATATCAACATACTCCCGAAGCATAACAATCAAACGAGTCTTGACAGATTCTTCTAATGCAACTCCGATCTTGACTTCTTTCTTGTCTTCTTCAGTACCCAGGAATTGCACCCCAAAATTTGCCCTCACCAAGACAAGACATTGTGTACTAAGGTGTCCCAAGAGGTTCACAAGGTTCACAAGATGTCTCATGAGGTTCACAAGGTTCACAAGATGTCTCATGAGGTTCACAAGGTTCACAATTAGTCAGAAAGTTTGACAATTCCCTCAGACAATGCATTCTCCTAAGCAAGGCATCCTAAACTAGGGTTTTGACTTTCATCAGGCTAAATGGACTTCCAATACTTCAAGTGAGCTTCATAGCATCCTATATGTGTTCAAGAATCCCCATGTCAAGTTTCAAGACTTTCCCAAAAGATTTGCTCAGTCAGATGATCAGATAGGCTAAAATCAGTCAAAGCAGCCAAAAAGTCAAACTAAGGTCAACTGTGATCAAACCAAAGTCAAACTTCATGATTTTTTTGCCAACATCAAGTATATGAGGTAAAATTCATCATTTGATCAAGGTTTGATCATGATTCATCAAGGAGATTTCAGATCATCAAGAATCAGGAGTTTCTAAATTAGGGTTTTCATAGGAAAAGTCAACTGAACTTTGACCAGCCATAACTTTCACATGCTTCATCAAACATTTCCCATACAAATCTCATTTTGAAGGAAATTGAATTCTTTACAACTTTGTGTCTCACAAGCCAAGCCCAAAAATGCTTCATTTGGAAGGTATGAGCTAAGACATTATAGGTCCTTTTAAGAGTCAACAAAAAGTCAACAACTTCCAAAGAGCATAACTTGAGAATGGTAAAAGATATGGACATGAGACCAAATAGGTTGGTTATAGGACTCTTTAAGCTTTCCAAAATGTCCAAAAACACATTCATATCATTAAAATTGAGGGATTTATGCCCTTGCAAAGTTGGGAAATTTTTGAGAGGTTTATGAAGCAAATGGGGTCTTAAAACCAAATTTCACCAAATGGGCTTGCATTTTTATGATCCAAACACTTCCATGACATCATGCACGAATTAAAAATTATTTATTGATATTTTTATTCATTTTTATTTTATTTATTATGATTTTTAACATTAAAAATCATTTTAAATTAAAATAAAATATAAAAGTGTGGATATTTGATTTGATTTTGGTTCTAGAAAGTCTTAAAGGTCATTTAGAAGTGATTGATATTATACAAATTCAGATCATACAAAAATAGCAAGGTTATATAAAAAAAATTCAATCTTTGAAGGTGAATCTTTTTCAATCTCCATGGATCCAAAAGTCCAAAGGATGGACTATTTTCTTGACCTAATTCTATTTTATGATATAAAAACAACATATAGCAATCAGAAGACACGAAATTGGCAGCCTCAAGAACAACATTCAAACTTCAAAAATTCAAGCAAAAAGTGACATTCGGATTTGAGAATTTGGCCACTTTCAAAGCAAAACAAAGGTTGCATTAGCTTCCTTGATCCTCACTGATCATGATTCAATACTCATAAGCATCAAAATCATGTTGTAATGGTTAAACCGAATGCATGTTCATGGCACTTTATTGATTTTTCGGTTACGACTATTCATGATGTTTTGCTTGTTTTTGTTTAGCTAATATTGTTTGTGTGATGACATAGAAGCTTTCTGGGCAATTATTTTTGAGTTTAATCGCAAGAATCGTGAAAAGCCATAACTAGGGTTTTGAAGTTGAAATTAGGGGTTTGCGATTTATGCTATATAAATGACTTTGAACATGATATTCGGATTGTATGAGACCTGGGCAAGCTTTTTATATCATTAATTTGGATGATTCGTGTCTGGATTGTATACTATTTGTTTCGCAAGTTTAGCTACAAAGACAAATTCGCAGGAAAATTTGTAGAAGATTTCGCAGGTAATTTCGCAGTACCAGAGGAAGAAGATGAAGTTCGTCTGGCGCCAAAATTCAAATTGAAATTTTGTTTTATTTTTTATATTATTATGGTTATCACATTAACACGCGCAAGCTGATGGTCCAGTGGTAAGTGAGGCGTTTGATAGTGTTGAAAGCTTGAGTTCGAATCCTGGCTGGGCGCATTCTTTTTTTGGGCAATTTTCTTCTGTTTTTCAGGTTTAATATATATTTAATGATCTTCATATCATAACACAAAGGGCTGCGTAGCCCAGTGGATGGAGACTGAGTCTGGGAGTGAGGGGGCAAGGGTTCAAACCCTACCCTCAGCATTTTGGTATTTCTGTCTTATTTTTTATTTATTTTTTCTTATATTTAGTATTTAAAATTAATTATATATTCTTTATAACATTCCTTTTTTCTAAAATAAATCTTTTTTTAAAAAAAAATTAGTATTATTTTATTATAATTTGTATATAAATTTTTCTTTTATATAATTTATAAATAATTTAATATTTTAATAATTTCTATTCATTAGTAACAATTAATTAATTTAATATATATTTTATTCCTAATAAACCCTAATTTCTAACCCTAATTTTTTTTCCTTAATACAAAACCCTAATTTTTATTTACCCTAATTTTCATTAACTTTAACATTTAATTTAATTAATTTTTGTTCTAATGTATAATTAAATAATTAATCATGTTTTTGTAAATAGTTATTATATTGTTTATTATTATTATTCTAATTATTTTATTTTCTTTTAAAATTCTTTAAAATTGTTTATTTAACTTAAAAAATATTCTTTTAAAATTTTCTATTCTTTATATTTGTTCTAACCTCTTTTTCTTATGATTATTATTATTGCTAACCCTTTTAATTGTTATTTATTTATTATATATCTATTATTTAATTATTTCTATTATTATATAAATGCGAAAGCCTTGTAATAGTCGTAGGTTTATTTTGTTGTCTTTATTTTATTGTTTATAAATATTTTTATTGTCATGGTTAGTAACTATAGGGTGTGAACAACTATGTGAAATTAAAATAATTTAGAAAACTAATTTAAACAAGATAAATACATGAATACAAACACTCATACACGTAAGTCGATCTTTGATCGACATCCCACACTTTCTAGGGTTACTCCTTAGGTTGCCTAATTATAAGGTCAGGTAAGGTGTATTAAAGCAAAGTCCCTTCATAAAATATCATCAAGTCCCTTTAAGTTCATAAGATCAAGTCCCTTCGAGCTTGCCTACGGAATAATGATCTTGTCCCTTCGAAATAAAAAGATGATAAGTCCCTACGAATTGCTAAAGACACCTTACAGTTGCCTAAATACAGATGTCCCTTCACATGTCCCTTATACATCCAAGGTAATGACTACCTATTCCTTAATAATAGGGATAATCTTACCATTGAAAGAACATACGAACAGTAAAGACTTAACATAGGGTAGGTTCCTTTTAATTACTTGCTCACCTTTTCAAAATACTCTTTACACCACACATTTCAAACAAATTTTCAAAACATAGTCTTTATATACATCCATACGAGGATCATTATAAAGTACTTAGAAAATTTTTAATCACACACTACACTTTTCTCAAAACAATTTAAAGTGAGCTAAGTAACTAAGAGCCCATGGATAACCATGGATATAAAGGGTGCTAACACCTTCCCTTTGTATAACCTACCCCCCAAACCTAAAATCTTTTAAGGTCTTTCCTGTTCTTTTATGTCCTTTCCTTTTGGATAAAATAAAAGTCGGTGGCGACTCTTGCTATCCGCAACATTTATAGAAAGTCAGTTCTCCCACCGTGTTACAGAACTGGCGACTCTGCTGGGGAAAATATTAAAGAGGGGTACCCTTAGGAATTAGATCACTTTAAATTTGCTTGCTTTGTTTGCTTTACTTTACTTGTTGGGGCTCTTATGAGTGAAAGATCCTAACCCGGATCTAGTGTACCTTAGGTAAATGGCAATAGACCAAGGAAATTGTACGGCATATACCGATATGGTTGATCTGGTGGCCATAGTTAGTGTGACTTCTTGGTTGGTGCTTATGTTCCTTAAGCAAGTTAAGGATAATATGTGGCTGCCATATGTTGTCAATACACTAACTGACTTTTAGAACCCTAGTCATCCCATCTTGGCCTTTAGAAAGTAGTGAGATAACCAGCTTTGGTGAAGACTAAAGTTGGTTGATACTCGATGCTACGCTCATTGAGATCCTAAACTTGGAGGGTTTTGGTTGGCAAGTAAGTTTCCTACTGAACAACCACCCTTGGGAAGGATCGGTGATATTGAGATCCCTTAGTACCTGGTTACTTTATAGGACAGGATGAACCAACTAACTTCAGGGGAGGGTACTTACCTTTAAACCTCATGCAAGCCTTCAAACCTAGGGCTATTGTGTGACTTGTTTGTGTGTGCCACATATTTGTGATTGAGCATAACATCATGACATCATGCATCATAAGCATAGCATTTTCACTAACCATTTCAAGGACCAAAGGATTTATCTTTGTTCTTTGTTGCAGGTCATGGCTTCTGCTCGTAGGAATACTATCCGGATCAACTTTGTAGGGATACCTCCTAAGCTTAAGGAATTGGTCTCTCAAGTTTCTGAAAATTCTCAATTCATCAAGAGGCATGGTCACTTACTGGATCTAGTCACTTCAGGGTTCAATGAAGACATGATGAGTGTTCTGTTTTAGTTCTTTGATCCTAAACATCATTGCTTCACATTCCCCGACTATCAGCTGGTTCCTACAATGGAAGAGTTCTCCAAGATTCTGGGTATACCTATCCTTAATCAAAATCCCTTCACAGGCTTAGAGAAGGAACCTAAACCTGAAGTCATTGCTACAGCCTTACATCTGAAGAAATCAGACATTGTCCTGGAAACAAGAAGTGGAGTTAAGGGTATCCTTTCTAAGGTATTGATGGAGAAAGCTCAAGTATTCCTGAAGGCTATGAGTTATGATGCTTTTGAGGAGATCTTAGCCCTATTGATTCATGGTTTAATGTTGTTCCCCAATCCAGACCAGTTCATAGACGTACACGCCATCAACATATTTCTGACTCGCAATCCAGTGCCTATATTGCTTGGAGATATCTTACATTCCCTTCATACCCGTACTACGAAGGCAAGAGGAACTCTGATGTGCTGCATACCTTTTCTATCTAGGTGGTTTATTTCTCACCTTCCTCGATCAGTGATGAAGAATGAACAAGGGTTTAGGTGGTCCAAGAGGATTATGTCACTTTCTCATTCAGATATTCATTGGTGCTCTCGATCTGTGGAGAATGTTACTATCATTGACCGTTGTTGGGAGTTCCCTAATGTGCCACTCCTTGGCATAAGAGGGGGCATTACCTACAATCCTTCCTTAGCTCTACGTCAGTTTGGTTATGCTCGAAGTGATGGTCCTCATGACATGCTTATTCAGGGTATTGTGTTCGACTACGACAACGATCTTCAAGGTTACCGGCAAAGGTTCTCAGATGGGTGCGATCTCGTGCTCAGACTCTTATGATGCCATATCCTGCTATCCTGCCAGTTACCATGGAGCCTGTTGCTGAAGGAGATACTTCTTATATCATTCTTCATCCAAACATGCCCACTGACATGGAGGAATTACAAAGGTCCTGGATCCAGTTGAAGGAGCAAAGAGATACTTTTGAGACTCATTACAAAGCAAGTCAAGAAAGAACCCTGGAGCTAACAAAACAACTTCACGAGGAGCGGAATCTCAACTCATACCTCAACACAAAGAGGAAACGTCCATGGGAGACTTAAAACCCCATTTTTTTGTATTCATTTCATTTTTATTGTAAGCCTTAGGGGCAAACAAGTTTATTACTAATAAAAGTTTACTTTTTGGTTTAAAAAAATTTAAATCCTGCGGTCCTTGAAAACATTGCATAAGCATCTACATACCATATTATTGCATCACAGGTTTCCTATGTACAGGTATCTTATCTTCTCGCTGTTTATTTCAGCAGAAATGGCTCTTGAACAGACTGTCAAAGATCTCCAGGCTCAGAATGCACAATTCCAAGAGTTGATTCTGAATTTGTCCAAGGGACAAGATGAATTGAAGACACTGCTGGCTAAGAAGAAGAAGAAGACCAGAAGATTAGGAGGCCTTATCAATCTGGGAAGAAGGTTCAGAGGTCCTATCTGTCATACCCCAAATTTGTCCTACCCGCACTTTTTTTATTGACTAACCATCATTTCAAAAAATCCAAAAATATGTATTATTTTATTTTTCTGTCTAGCGAATATTCCAAAATCAAAAATGCATTTATTTTCAAAATTAAGAAATTTGAATTATATTTTTTTTAATCTTTTATTTCTATCTTTATTATTTAGTTTTTTTTTTTTATTTATCAAAAATATATAATACAAAAAAGAAAGTCTATTGTTATTATTATTTCTATTAGAAATTTTTTTTCGTAATTCTATTTCCATCTAAAAAAATCCATTCATTATTTTCCAAAAAAAATAATTTCTCACATCATAGATTTTACTTTTTTTTTATTATCCAAAAAAAAATCTCTACTTTTCTTAATAGAAACTATTAGTTTTCTATTATTATTATTATTATTCTTATTCTTAATTTTTATTTTATTTTTTATTTTTCTTTTTCTTATTATTATTATCCCGAATTTAATATTATTATTTTTTATTTGTTATTAGTTTAGTTTCATTCTTGTTATTATTATTATTATCATAAAATTTAAAAAAAAATAGAGAAACGAAAAGAGAAAGGTTGGAAATTGTCAGATATATGGAGTATATATTTATTAATGCAGTTTTATTAAAGGATGTATACCAGCCCCAATGGATGGACTTGTGTTTGTGTTACTATAAGGATTAGGGTTCGATTCTTGTCCCCATCCTTTCTCTTGTTTTTTTTCTTTTTCTATTTTTACTAGCATTATTCCTTTTTTATTGTTTCTCATTACTATTATTATATTTTATGTATTATTATTATAATTATTATTAGTATTATAGTCATTATTATTACTATTATTATTATCACTATTATTCCTATTAATATTAATATTAATATTTTTATGTTTATTCACCCATGTTAATCCAGCATACAGCACAACAAACACCCAATTTTTTTTCTCACATGATCACTCCACTCTCCAACATTCTGCAACTTCCCACTACAACAAAATCAAAACCAATTTTCACAGCAAAGCAAAATCTTTCATCCTCATCCAAAATCATAGAATATTCCTCTAAATCTTTTCCCCCAAGTTTGCCACAATTACCCTCATATAATTCCTCCTATAAATCAGTACCACTTTACTCTTCCAAAACAGGCTTGAAGAGCAGAAAAATCTCTGCCAAAACCAATACACCAAGCTTCAAAATTTACTTACCACTAACCTTTCTTCATCACCATTAACTCCATAAATATAAACCAAAAATAATAAGCACAGAACAATAAATCACCACTTTTCAACCATTCTCTATTTTTAAACTATCATAACCCTTTTTTTCCAAAACAAAAAAAATCAGAAAATGATATCCAAAAAATATAGAAAAAGAATGTGAACCGTGAGAAATCCACCTTGAAACGAAATCCACAGTAATCCAACTCTCCATCATCACCATCTGAAACTCTCATCACCAAAACCACCTTCAATCTTCCGAAACTAAATCACAAACGCAAACCCACCACCTTCAAACTGTCGGCCGACCATCATCACCACTGTTCCGCCTAACGCTCCAACACCGGCCGTCAACCTTTCAAAAGCGCAGAAAACAGCCATCAAAGCTTGAACCGCCGTGGGTGAGACGCATAACTGCTTCGCAGACGAACACAACCCACATCACAACACAAACCCGCGAACGACATCACCGACGTCGGGAGAAACGCCGAGATTCCGGAACAAAAAACCAGAAAAACCGAGAGGGTGAACCGTGGCCACAGATCGCCGAAATCGCTGTTCGTAGAGGGTGGATTCTCATATTTATTTTTTGGGAAACGCGTTTCAAAGAGAAGAAAGAGGTGGAATCACTTTTTTTGTTTTTTTTCTTTTATTTATTGGTTGCTGAGTCATTAGATTATTCTTATGTTATTTTTGGGCATTGAAAGCCCATTTGATGCCATCTCACATCACGTTAACCAACACACCTTCCTCTGTTTTTTTGTAAAAAAATAAAATAAAAAAAACGTTTTATCTTTCCTGCATATATTCAACCGATGCACTTCATTTTTTTTCTCTTTTCCATTAATTGTCCTTATTTTTAGGTTTTGTTTCATATCAGTATTAAAACATTATTATTCTATATATATATCAATCTCTATGTATTTGTCTCATTTAAACTAAGTATTAAAACATTATTATTTTATATATATCAATCTCTATGTATTTGTCTCATTTAAACTAAGTATTAAAACATTATTATTTTATATATATATATCAATCTCTATGTACTTGTCTCATTTAAACTAAGTATTAAAACATTATTATTTTATATATATCAATCTCTATGTATTTGTCTCATTTAAACTTTATTTTCGTATATGCATATATATGTATTTATATATTTCTATTTTTAGGGCCAATGATATTAAAACAAATTAAATTATTTCCGATACTCTTAATCGGAAAATTTTATTATTATGAGGCCTCCTATTTTATTAATTATGTAATTATGTAATTCAATTTCAAATGAAAATAAATTTAATTTAATTTTTTATTTTTGTATTATTTCAATTGTTTAGCACTTTATTAAATTCATTAAATTTATTTATTTATATTATTTCATTCCGATTTATTTGTCGCAAATTAATTTTATTTCTTTTTTATCGCTTTAATCAATTTGCGAACCATGTAAGCCGAGCATCGCGCCCCGCCATCAACTTTTCCGAACTCGACAATTCGAATATTTTTTCATAATTAAAACAACGGATTAACAAAATTCTGGAGTCTCACATTCCTCGAATTCTTGAATGGACACTCCCGAGGCTCGCCCCGCGGGACGTCGTTCATTCGACTTTCCGAAATTAAAATTTTTTACTCCACATATTAAATAATGAAAGAATTGAATTCTGGAGTCTCGCATTCCTCGAATTCTCGAATAAACTCTCCTGAGGCCCGCCCCTCAAGACGCAGTTTATTTATCCTTTCATTCTTCAAAAAACATTAATTAAATCGAACATTTCTTCAAGCGAACATTATTTAAATCCTTTCTATCTCACAAACAAGCTAGCGCTTCAGCCTCCTATCGCGAGCAGACAAGCCAACGCTTAGCAGTAGAATGCGGTTTAAATAACTATTCATCAAATCAAACCGATCAGCCTTAGTACCGCGAACTACGAGGCTCTGACTTTCCCATTGCACAAGGGAATACGTAGGCACACGGATCTTACTCCTTGCCGAGCACCCTAGGAACAAAACAACCCATTTTGCTTTAACCCTAGCTTAGAATCATTCGCATTTACTTTATTATTTGAAGAAAATAGAAAGCATAAGTCAACATTGAATCGAAAATTAAACTAAGAGGTTCCCGTTGGGTACAACGGACGTAAGGGGTGCTAATACCTTCCCCTTACAGAATCGACTCCCGAACCTAAAATCTGGTTTCAAAGACCTTGTTCTATCCATCCATTTTTCAAAAGGTTTCTCGATATTTTCCTTTTCCTTAATTGGAATAAAATAAGTTCGGTGGCGACTCTGTTGTTGTTTTAATTTTTATCCGCGATATATTTATATCGCGAGGTCGTATTTTTCGGGGTGCGACAACTGGCGACTCTGCTGGGGACAACTAGAGAGTCAAGCCTAACTTAGTTTACTTTGCGATCAATGTTTACATTGCTTATCTGTTTTCTTCATGCTTTTTATTTATGCTTGTTTATTCGCTCTTCTTATTATGATAATTATCATACTTGCTTGTTGGATCCTGGGTTAACGTCTGAGTTTTGAAAAAGAAGAGGAAACACCTAGTTTAGAATTGGAAGTTATTAGTGTTAGTCTCCAAGGACTCGCTCCTTGCAAGCCTAGCATGAAAGCTCCCCCCAGAGAGTAGACCTATTCGTAGATCTTGTCATAACACAGCTAGCCTGTTACATGACTTGATTCATGAAAGGGCTGTGACTCTGGGACCACTTTTAGAACCAGTTTCAATGTTGGCAGTTGCGTAGTGTTAGTCTCCGAGGACCCGCTCCTCACACGGCTAACATGAGAACTCCACTCAAGGTAGATCTTATCGTTATAATCGTCATAATACAGCTAGCCTGTGGCAGGATGTTAGTACGATTAATGTTCATGACCTTGAGTATCTTATCCATAACCGTAGAAACTATCCTGTGAGTGGTTTTACGGGTAAAGAACTTAGAACAATCCTATAAGAGTCTACCTGCTAAGGTTACTTTTATCAAGAGATACCAGTTATTTACTCGTTACTATGGTTCACCTCAGAGCAAATTATACCCGTGATCCTGGATCTTGCATTGCATCCATACGCATATTAATTTCATTGGCATATTTGTTCATCTTGCATTTCATTCCAAAGCCGTAAACTCATTGCATGTTCCTTCATCTTCAGTAATTCAAGCTGGTTTCCCGACGCCCGTTTCGTGCTAGACGCCCGTACTTAACTCGAGCCAACACTAGAAGACTTATGGACGTGATTCAAGAAGAACAAGCTGCTATGAGGGAAGAGATTGATTCGGTCAAGAACAAGATTGACCAGATTTACGAGACTTTGAAAGCTTTGGCCAAAATGGAAGAACGTCGTGAAGCTGCTGCCGCAATGAACAATGCTTTAGTGCAAGGATCTACCTCGCGAGCAATGCCTTCAGTTCCAGTTCCAAATCCTTTGGTCTACGGTTTGCCTCCAGGTTTCACTCCTGTTGTTGAAGAAGTCACTTCTCAACCAATACCTGCCTTTGGTGTTACTGTTGGTGGTATTCCTCAAGCTCAACCTTTTCCAACTCAAGTCCAATTTCCTCATGCTGAAGAGGATCATCAAGTTGAGTATGAGATGCATACTGCTGTTCCAATCACCAATCCTCATGTTGTTCAAGAATCCGAAGCTATGAAGATGTGTTGCGAGTTAGCTGAAAAGCTCCGAATCATGGAAGGACACAACTCAACTTCTCTGAGTGCCTCAGACATGTGCTTAGTTCCAGATGTTGTGATCGCTGCTAAGTTTAAACTGCCACAATTCGAGAAATACAAAGGGCTCAGTTGCCCTGAACTCCATTTGAGAATGTACTGCAGAAAAATGGCCGCTCATGCCAAAGACGACAGACTCATGATCCATTGCTTCCAAGACAGCCTGTCTGGAGCATCTCTAGAATGGTACATGCAGCTTGAACGCAACCATGTTCGTACTTGGCTCGATCTATCTGATGCATTCAAAAAGCAATATAAGTACAACACTGACTTAGCTCCGAACCGTACTCAACTTCAGAGTATGACTCAAAAGGAGAGAGAATCCTTTAAGGAGTACGCCCAACACTGGAGGGAGTTAGCTGCCAGAGTATATCCTCCATTGGTTGACCGTGAATTGATCGACATCTTCATGGGTACCCTACAGGGGCAATACTACGAGAAGCTGATCAGCAGTGTATCTTCTGGATTTTCAGACATGGTGATGGTCGGAGAAAGAATTGAAGAAGGTTCTAAAAGTGGAAAGATCCAAGGAGGTTCTAGCAACCAAGCCAATGCCAAAAAGCCTTTCAACGGATACAAAAAGGGCGAAACAAATTCCATTTCTGCTACAAGTGGGAACCTTCAACAGAGTGCACCTGCTCCAGTTCCCTACTACCAGTATCCCTAAGTTGCTGCTGCGCAATATGCTCCTATGCCATATCAGCCAATTCCTCCAATGCCTTATCAGCAGGCCATTCAAGCTCTATTTCCGCCTCAGATGGCTCATCAACCACGTCCACATCCTATGGTCGTTGCTGCTCAATATGCACCTGGACCATACCAGCAATCGGCTTATCCACAACGGCCTGGTCAACAACAACAACACACTCCTCCACAACGTCCACCATATCAACAAAGAGGATATGATGGACACATTGATCCCCTGCCTATGACATATTCTGAAATCTTCAATCAGCTGATGGCAAAAGGATCTCTTGCTTTGAAAGACATGCCACCTTAGACTGGAAATGCCCGGAACTTTGATGCCAATGCCCGTTGTGAGTATCACAAAGGCGCTCCAGGTCACACAATTGAGAACTGCCATTCATTCAAACACCTGATTCAAGATATGATCAACTCTAAGGATCTCACCCTCACTCCGAGAAATGCAAATGTCCAGAACAATCCATTGCCGCCGCATGGTGCCAACAAGTGAAGATATTTGAAGGGGTTGTTGAAGACCAAGCTGAGTAGTAACCAACTTTGAAGCATTCAATCAAGAGAAGTTCATTTCTCAAATCAAGGCAGTCGTCACCATTTATCATTTTCGCATCTTTGTTATTTTGTATTGTTTGTTAAGTACTATTTGCTTTGAACATTATCATTTGTACTTGGTTTTGTTAATATTATGTTTATGCATGTTTTGAATCAATCTATTCGCATTCGCTCATTATTTATCATTTATCGCAAAAAAATCACAAAAAAATATTTCTTCACTTCACTTTAGCAAATATTTGAGGGAGGATGATGAAAATGAAATACCCATAACTGTTGTTGTATGCTTTCAGATAAAATCTCGTCAATGATGTACAGGCATTTATTCAAATCCCTAAACACTGGAGATACAAGGAGTTAATCCCTAGTCAACCACTTCGAGCCTAGAAGTAGGAGTTTCTTTCGGATACAAACCCTTACGCTTAACCTGGGGCAGGGTAGTTGTTCAGTTAACCTGACTACACTTCAAATCGCAAGATGAGACATCCCGTCAGGGGACCATCAACAAATGACTTGGCAGTCACAACATTCAAAAAAAACAAAAAACAAAAAAAAAAGAAAAGAAAAACCACTAAATTGAGCACCCGAAGGGAGACTTATTCGGAAAAAACAAATCAAAAGAGGAACTCAAATCCTCAGCAAAAGCAAAACAAATATCAGTGACCACCTGTATACACCCCAAATTTTCCCTCACCCATTCACACCATGGCTTGTGATCCTTTCATATGCATAAGTTCAATCACAGCATCTCATACCACATTTTTAACACATTGCATTGGTTCAAAGTCATCTGCACCTAGGGTTTGTGATCTGAGCAATCCAAGAGCTTTTTGAGCCACTCCAAAGGTCATAAATCACTTCAAAGGGGTCCATGTGTGTTCAAGCATCATATTATGTCCTCTCAAAGTCAAGAATGTCAAAGAATCACAAGAACTGAGATTGGTATGGAAGCAGAGCCAGGTTTGACTGCACAGATGACCTAAAATTAGGGTTTTGGTTTCAGAGGCCATAACTCCAATTTTTTTAGTCATTCTTGTTTCTATTGGTCTCTACATGGTATAGGGAGCATGCATATCAATTTTCATGAAGAAATTCCATAGGGAAGTCATCTGATCAAGAGTTGACTTTTCAAGCAAGTCAGTGTAAAATCAGGGCATCTGAGGCCCCCAATGACCCAGCCAAAGGGTGTTCTTCATCATTTTGATTATGTATGATCTTTATTTGATCATATAAGATGTTGGAAGTTCACAAAATTGAATAATTTCAAGTCATTTGCAAAGTTGACTTTTTGGGAAAGTTTGACTTTTAATGAAATTGCCATTTTGGGAAACTTTTTCAACCCTTGCTTTTTGATTCAAAAGTGCTTCAAATGGAAAAACTTTGGTCATGAAAGTTATAGAATGGATCATTCCCTTTTCAAAAAGTACAAGAACATGACCTAATTCATTTTGGATCAAAAGTTATGACTTGTCAAAGTTGGCTAAAATCACAAAATTTGAAGTTTTCCACCAAAGAGACATTTTGCAAAATGTATTGTTCAAGTGTTCTAAAGGCCTCAAATGTGTATCATTTCTTCACAACATGATCATGCAACATCTAAAATTCAGAATGGGCCAAGAGATCACTCATCTTCATGACTTATGGAGCAAGATTTCTCAAAGGGAACAAAAGTGAAGCAAGTTGCAAAAACTCACTCAAGTGTGAATCCACTTGCTTGCTGACTTCACAAACAATCCTATGGATCTCCACACATCTTGCTGCGCAGGACACCCCATCTGTCCTTGGCTAGCTAGTAGCCCATGCCTCTCTTACACAACTTTGACATTTTGGCAACTTGAGCCATACCAATCACAAAAACACACATCAACTCATCTGACCAATCCCATTAGTTTATGCAAACAAAAAGCAAGCCAAAGCACATAATACACAAGCCTGAAAGCACACACAAGACAGCTCTCTCATTTTCACCTCATTTTGCAAAAGCTTTCGAAACACTCTCCACAAGCTGCAAACACACAAACCAACTTCACAAATCAACTCAGCATGCTTCACTGATCAAAAACCACCCATCACCATAGCCTAAAACTCCCTGAATCAGAAATACGATTTCCACCCCACCTTGAACAGAACTTTTGCCATCTCTCAAACCATCCATTATAAACTTCAAACAAGCATTGGAAGCTTCTCAGGGGGTCCAGTGGAGTTGATTGAAAGCAAGAAATCAGCCAGAAAGTGCCAGAAACCAAAGCTTCAGTTCAGGTATACATCAAGAACAAATTTTCCAGAACTCATTTTACTTGTTATAAATTGATTCTATATGATATCCTGATCATCATGATGTGTTTAAAAATGAAAATGGTGGAATATTGAGCATGTATGAACTGTCTGAAACTTTTTGCCCTAAATGAGTTTTGCTTCGATTTACTTGATTAATGGATGACAAATGATGTTTGTTTGGGGGTTTTGATTCAGTGTTGAATGGGGATGAATTCTGGGCAGTTAGATTTCATTTTTATTGCGTGTAGAGGGAGTTAGAAATTTGGCTCGTCGGAGAAGATGACCGGAACCACTGTTCCGGTCATCTGAAAGTAATTAGGGCATTTAATTAGGGCACTAATCATAATTAGCAAGTTTGAATACTGGCTGTCCAGATGCGCGCCAGGTCAATTCGTGCGCGTGTGAGTTCAAATCTCAGCCTTTGATCTTGCTGACTTTTCTCTTTTTCAGTTTTATTTCATTTTTATTTCATTTAATTTCATTTGTTTTGTTTAATTTACTTAAAATAGCAAAAATCATTTGAAAATTTTGAAAATTTTTATGCAAGCTTTTATTAATTTTCAGAAACCAAAAACATTTTTATCTTTATTTTTTTGCATTAAAAATTAATTTTAAATCATTTAAAAGTTTATTTTTAATTAATTAATGAGAATTAATTAATTAAAAATACTTTTAGGTATTTAAAAATCACAAAAAAATTTATGAAACCTTTAACATCATTTAGAAACATTGTCCAACCCTCAAACCAAATTACTTTTTTGATCTTAATGCATTTTGACAATTTTCCATGGAATTAATTCTATTTCAAAGCATTATTTTGATCCAATGTTCAAAAATTCATTTCTGCCTAGTCTTTAAGAGTTGGACTTTGATTCTTTTTGCATTGCATCTTGCATATCATGAAGTTTATAGGATTAAATTGGCATGATTTGATCTTGCATTTTCAATTTGTTTGACATTTTTCTTGACAAGGTACCCTAAAACCCTAGAAATCTTAGGAAATTCATAACTTTCACTAGGTTAAGAATAGGGTCCCCTCCTTTGGGCAGTGAATTTGTATAGGTTTAGGGTTCCCTTGAGTGCATTTTCAATTTTTTATCTTGTTGTTTGCTTCTGGTTTTGGGTTTTGTTTTGTGCATTGATCATAAACCCTAATTTGGGCTTCCTTTTGCATTCATCTTGCACTTGCTTGCATACCATGACTTGCCATGACATTCTATGCATCTATTTGATCCATGACACATCTTAAGACATATTAGAAGCATGTTTGATCATTACATCTTTCATTTGCCATGTTGTATGTCATTTGCATCCCATAACTTTTCATGTATGTCCATAGTTCTAAGCATACTCCTCTTGCATCCATATGTTTGTATGATCATCCCCATGCTTTGTTTCATGTTTGCATCATCTCATAGCATTATTGTCATCATACTTATGCTTCTGGTTTTGGTTTTCATCATGCCATTCCATCTCATTTTGCATTACATTTCATCCATTTTTGCTAACTTTTCAGGTGGTAAGTTCTTTGAGAAGTGAATTTGCCTTCACTTCTCACAATTTCTTTTCATCTCTCTTATGCATCATTGCTGCATTTTATTTTGTGTTTGAGATTGAGCTTGCTCTTTCTTCTTCTCCTTACTTTCTTTCCTTAAGTGACTTGTCTTCTTAAATGAAGCAAGTTACTTTGCTTCTCTTTGCTCCTTTCATCTGCTTCCTGGTGGTTTCTTTGAAGAATTCTCTTGTAAACTTCACAAACCTTAGGAACAACCAAGCATGAAAATAATTAGGGTTTTGATTAGTCCCCCATTTAGTTTTACCTTTGTGTCATCTCTTGAGTCTTCTCTTCTCATCTCATAATCAGGGACTAAACCCTAAAGGCTTTAAGGCTTTGTGATTAAGTTTATGCCTGCATCCTTCTATTAGGATGGAGTGTATAACTTTAATCCTAAGTGTCAAACCCTTAATGTGTTTAACTCCTTTAATCAATCCACTTAATAATCATCAAGACATCAAGCTTGTAACTTGGGCCTTGCATTAGGGTTCTAATTCTTCCTTAATTGGTTAAGAAGGACTAACCCTAGTGTTAATGGACAAGTCCTCCTCAAGTTGTCTTACAAACCCTAAAAATCACTTCTTCATCATACCATTAACTAAAATCCACTTAATAAAGGCTTCGTTTTGTCATGAGTTTAATCCTTAATCATGGATTAAGTTGAGAAGCTTTCCTCAGCTTAAACACCCTCATCTATTATCCTTCTATTAGGATGGTGTAATGAGTCTGTTTAATCCCTGATTATGGCTTAATCTCATTACTTAACACTAAACAAAAACAACAAAAACATCTAAATAATCACAAGTAGGTTAATGATCTTAATCCTACATCATGGTGATTAAGTGTGAGAAGCTGACTTCACACTTAAGGTATTCTCATTACCCCTGATCAGAGGGAAGATGTGATGAGTTTACTAAATCCATTGGTTTAGGCTTAAGCTCATTAACTTATGACAAACTTTCAAAAGCAATAAAAGACTGAAAACTCAAAAACAAACAATAATCGTCTCCTTCGGGATTCTTTTCTCATCATCTTCACTCATAAACGAGAACTTGCTTCTTCTGTCTAATGCAAGACAGTTTGCACATGAGCCAGACAGGTCATACACTTGAGCATAGACAAGTAATCAGTTCACAAGTCAATTCACCTTTCAGTCTCTTTGGGTCGAACTACGGTGTTCTGACTTCCTCATTGCACGAGAGGATACGTAGGCATAACTCAACAGTTATCGAACAAAAGTATCTGTATATTCCCCCTCCTTCTAGCCTTATTCTTTAGCCTCATTATCATGAGCATTTCATCTTTGTTCTTACACTGACACTTCACTTATACACTTCACTTCTCTTACACTGACACTTGCATCCTTTTCCAGCTCTTTGTATACAAAATTGCACTGACACTACCCCTTTAAAACACAAATCTTTCAAGCATGGATCCCGTCGAGTACGACGGACAATCTGGGTGCTAATACCTTCCCAGGTTGTAACCAACCCCCTTTCTCAGTCTCTCTGGTTCGCAACCGTCTTATCCATATCTTTCTAGGTCTATGCAGCATTGCCTTTCCTCCGGGATAAAAATGCCTAGCTGGCGACTCTTTTCTTTTCCTGTGAGTTCACTCCTGTGTGTTCCCACATCCTCCTTTCGCTGACCGTTCGCGTCTGTACCTTTATTTGAGCTCAGTCTCACTTATCGGGAGCGACAGCTTGCCGACTCTGCTGGGGATCCTTATACTGTGACCAGGGCTTCTGGTTCTTTTTGTGGGTTTCTCCTAGCGCTTGTTTGATTTGTGTTTACTGGGGTGTTATGTGCTATTTGTGCTTGTATATTTATTTTGTTTTTTTGCTTTATGTTCAGTTATTTTATTGCTTTCTTTATAGCTTTATATACATCATACTGTCATACTGTTCTGGCTGGATCTGGTTTTGTTGCTTTGGTGGGTGGGGTTCTATTGAGAGTTGAGGTCCTATACCTGGGACCTGAGTGACACCTAGGCTAGAGTGGTTCATGTTATTTCCCATTCCATTTCGGTCTGGTGCGGGAATATGAAACACGGTTCAGATATGGGTTTCTTCTTGAGAACTCTGTGCTACAGATTTCCTGTAGTGCTAGGGCTATCTGGGAATCCTGCTAAGTCTGAATGACCTTTAGTATTGACCTTCAGAAACTGAGGTGAATTAGAGGAGGATCTTTTATGGTTATTGTAAACACTGTACCTCCGGGTTGGAAGTGTTTACACTTCTCATAACTGATCCAAGTCTGAGGATCCTTGTTTTAGAACACCACCTGTGAGGGGGTTGGGCTGTTTACAGGTACCCTTGACCTCAGCATACCCTGTTACATTGTTTTGATTAAGAGTACTCCATTTTGGGACAGTTCTTGTGATTTTTTTTTAACCCTAGACATGTGACTCTTTATTTGAGTCCCCTACCTTGGTTACTGGATTTATGAACCTCCATCTGGATTTCTTGAACATACATGGACCTATATCAAGGCAGTTAATCAGATTCAGTTTGATCACAAACCCCTGCATATCATTTGCATACATCATCATTGCATCATTTAACATTTTCTTATTTGTTTTTCAGGGTATCCATACTATATTTTGGCTTGGTTTTGACCCCTTCATCTGCATAGACCTATCTTCACCAGTATCTGCTTCAGCTATCCTCATCAGCTACCTGCTTCAGTCACCTGTATCACCAGTCTCAGCCTGTCAGTGGCCCCTCTTCTAGTATCAGTCATCATCAGCATCTGTTTCAGCTTTTCTTCAGCAACATGGCACCCAAGAAGAGCAACATCTCCTACCATTTCTTCGAGCCTGAGCTAGCTGGCATCAGGAAGGTCCAGGCCCTGATTACTCCAGACCATATACCACTATTCAGAGAACATTATGGAGGCATCCTTGATGTGGTTATGGATTTGGACCCTTCCCAGAGGAGCTTGATTCATACTTGCCTGCAGTTCTATGATCCCCCTCTGAGGTGTTTCACCTTCCAGGATTTTCAGTTGGGACCTTTGTTGGAAGAATATTCATCACTGATTGGTTTACCTATCAGGGGTGGAGTCCCCTTCAACCCTGAGATGGCCTTTCCTAGTAATGAAGAGGTGGCAAGGGCATTGTATCTGGAACCAGTTCTGATTGAGCAGAACATGACAGCAAAGGCTGGAATCTCTGGTCTACACTTGGATTTCTTGACCTCTCAGGCTACTCTGAAAGCCTCCTTGGGAGAATGGAAGGCAGTCTGTGCATTATTAGCCCTTAGCATATATGGGGTTATATTATTTGCAGATGAGCCTAAGTTTGTTAGCAAGAATGCAATCCATCTTTTCATTCTGAGGAACCCAGTGCCCACCTTACTGGGAGATTTCTACTACTCTGTTCACCAAAGGAATGAAAAGCAAAGAGGAAGGTTGGTGAGATGTTGTGCTCCCCTGTTCCATACCTGGCTGCTCAAACACTTGCCCAAGACTGATGCATTCTTGAATCCTCACCAGCAAAAGAATTGGGCTAGAAGACTCATTGCTTTAACCTCAGCTGACATCAGGTGGTGCACTCAGAGCACCAAAGGCAGAGACATCATTACTAGTTGTGGGCAGTTCCCCAATGTACCCCTGATAGGAGTGAAGGGTTGCATCAACTACAACCCTCTGTTATTCAAAAGACAATTGGGCTATGCATTGGTCCACCCTCCTAGAGAACAAGACTTGGCTGAAACCCTTTATTGTGAAGTTAAGCCTAATCTAGCTGTTGTCAGGCAAGCATCCTGGGCTTGGGACAATGTCCAGACCAAAGGGATGGCTATTCTTGGGAGATGCAACAATGTGGCCTCAGCTCAGTACTATGAGTGGTCTCATGCCAGGGCTCAAATTTCTGGGATGCCCTTCACCATTGAGGATGCACCTGGACCATCCACAGCACCACCTCCAGCTACTGTCAGCCTGGAAGAGTTTGAGAAGCTAAAAGAGTGGAATGAGAATTTGACTCAAGCTCTGCAGAAGACCCTCTGGGAGAGGAGTGATGGTCGTCTGGACATTGAGAGGTTAGAAAAGCTAAAGGTGGAGCATCTAGCCAGGATTGAGAAGTCAGAGGACTACATCAAGAAGTCAAGGGCTGGAGAGCAGATTTTGAAGAATGCCTGTAAGGAAGCTCAGTTTCAGAAGGCCAGGACTGATCTCTATCTGAAAGAGAGTCAAGCTAGGTGGGTCAGGATCACTGAAGCTCGCACTCAAGAAGATAAGAGGACTCAGGACAAGATTGAGCAGTTAGAGGCTAATGCAAAGGAGCAGCAGGAAGCCCTGCTAGCAGCCTAGAGAGAGATCTCAGAGTTGAAGATTAGGGCTGGTGTGAAGAGGTCAAAGGACCAGGGCAGACACAAGAAGCTAACTGCAGCTATTGCCACCAGGAATCTTCTCATCAGGAATCTCACAGAGCATCCAGCTGACCCTGTGACTGAAGCACTTCTGAAGGAAGTTCAGGAGGATGAGTTTGGTTTTGATGTCTGACTTTTGCTTGTTGTTGCTTTCATTTCATGTACTTTTCTTTTTCTTATGTTGTATTTTGACCCCTCAGAGGGCATGTATTGTAAAAAACAAACTATGTATCATTCACTTTTTGTAATATATTTATTAGTTTGTTTTATCTGAG
Organism: Lathyrus aphaca; assembly: GCA_963966055.1. Lineage (NCBI taxonomy): Eukaryota > Viridiplantae > Streptophyta > Magnoliopsida > Fabales > Fabaceae > Lathyrus > Lathyrus aphaca. Next base: position 114,021,110 of record OZ014519.1, on the reverse strand, counting down.
TTCTCAAGCAACATCAAACAGCATCTTCCTCGGGGTCTGGAAAGGTCAAAACCAAATGCCAAGCCGGATACCTTGGAAACAAATAAGCATACTGCATTGCATACTAACCTTTGTTTTGTTTTGTAGGTTTTGTTTTGTTTTTGTTACTAACTCTGTTGTGGTTCAAGAACTATTGCTCAGCGTCGGGTGTTCCCACTCAACCGTCCACACAGATATCCTACCCGCAACAACCTTACGGGTATACAGATGGACCAGGTACAACAGGACCTTACAGAGGTCAGGGCTCAAATGGCCAATGAAAGACTGGAAATGAGAAATCAGATGACCCAGTTTATGGAGGTGATGAATGGATTGGCACAGAGCCAAGAAAGATTAAGAGCATTGGTAGAGAGGTAGACTCAGGAAGACCCCCATCTAGGGACTGGTGGAACAAGCAACAATGAGAGGGTACAACCTCATGTCAACCCACCTGTGTATGGCCCTCACCTTCACCCAGAGATCAACATCCCTGCTAATGTACAAGGGAATGCTACTACAGGTAGGGTACTGCAAGAAGACCCCCAGGAAGATCAGTTCACTGTGATGGGAGCTGGGGATGAAGCCTATGACAGAAGTCTAGACGAAATTGCTGAAAAATTAAGATCCTTGGAGTCCCAGAATTCCTTGGGCTTTGATGTTATGGACATGGGCTTAGTGGACGGGGTAAGGATTCCCCACAAGTTTAAACCTCCGTGCTTCGAGAAGTACAACAGAACTTCCTGTCCCCGAACCCATTTACAATCCTTTCTGGGGAGGCTGAAGGCATATACCATGGACGAAAAGCTATGGATGTTTTATTTTGAAGATAGCTTAACAGGGGCTTCAAGGGAATGGTACTCTCATTTGACCAGATCGACCATCAGATGCTGGAAGGACCTAGCTGAGGCCTTCATCAGACAATACCAGTACAACTTGGATATGGCTCCTAACAGGACCCTCCTGATGGGAATGTCTCAGTCATCCAGGGAAAGCTTCCGGGAGTACGCCCAGAGGTGGAGACAGCTTGCTGCTGCTGTCCAACCACCCATGTCGGAGAGAGAAATGGCCGACATGTTTATGAACACCCTCCAAGGGACATACATTGACAGGCTAGCTGCCTTTTCTTCCACCAGCTTCGCTGACGTAGTCATAGCTGGAGAAAGAATTGAAAGCTTGTTAAAGATGGGTAAGATTTCCGACAATGGTGCAAGCTCGTCCAGCAACCCGAGAAAGCCTTTTGTAGGTCCCAGAAGAACTGGTGAGACTAATGCTATCCATACCAGCAGGGGCAGACCCCAGTATGTTCATAGGTCAGTGGCAGCTGTCACCATTCCCGCTCCAATTCATCCACAACCAGCATATCAACCACATCAACAACCCCATTACCAGCAACAAACTCAGTATCCTCCTCAGAAAAACTACAACAACAACAACAACAACAATCAGCAAAGACCATTTCAACAGAGACCATCTCAGGCCAATAGGGTGATTGATCTGATCCCTATGCCTTATGCCGCATTACTACCACAGCTCCTGAAGCTCAACTTGGTTGAGTTAAGGACGTTGGCGCCACCAGATCCTTCCAGTTTGCCAAGAAATTATGACGCCAATGCTAGATGTGCTTTTCACTCCAACGCACCTGGCCACAGTACAGAGAAGTGCAGAGCTTTACAGATGAAGGTGCAAGACCTGGTAGATTCCAAAGCTCTAAACTTTGCACCCCCGCCAAATGTCAACAAAAACCCCATGCCCAACCATGGAGGGCCCAAAATCAATGCTATTGAGGAAGATAAGCCGTCTTACTTGATAACCAGTGTTGGGCAGATCCGGACACCCCTGGTAGAGATTAAAGCTCAACTCCTTGAATGCCAGATTTTCCCTGGGTGTGAGCTCGGGTGCGGTTATTGCAACATTTCGGTAAATGGGTGTGATAATCTGAGAAGCGGCATAGACAGTCTTATCCAGAATGGTCTACTTCAAATCACAACATCAATACCTTCAAATCCGGCAATCCCTCCGACAACAGTTCCAGAGTCTCCTACAACTGCAATGACAATTATTCCAAACAATTCTTCAGTTTCATCAACAAATGCTTCAAATATCACTTCAACAAACCAGATATCAACAAACGTTCCTTCTACAACATCAGCACCCCTTTATTTAGAATCTTCTTCTACAACACCAGCAAATATCTCAGCAGTCACTATTTATTATGATCCGTCAAGTATTCCTCCGAACAATAATTTTCAACAACAAACAGTGGCATCTCCTGACAGATCACCGGTTACCATCTACTATGATCCACATACTATTGTAACACCCTCCTCTGCTGCAGTCAGCCCGGTTACCATCACGGTACCTGGGCCTGTTCCATATGAAAGCACTAATGCCATCCCTTGGCATTATGGCTCTGACCTGTACTGCAAGGGGGAGAAAATCACTCTTGACTCTTCAACATCTTCTCCACAGATTGATAATGTCGGGGGAGGCGGAGGCTTCACCAGAAGCGGACGCCTTTTTGCCTCGCAATCACAAAGACCTAATGCCGAAGCAGAAGCTGCTGCCAAAGCGAAGGGAAAAAGTGTAATAGCTGAAGAGCCCATTCTCAAAGAAACACAGAAGACATCTTTTGAACAAGATGTAGACGAGTTTATGAGAATCATCAAGAGGAGTGATTACAAGGTGGTGGATCAGCTTCACCAAACCCCCTCAAAAATCTCCATTCTATCCCTGCTGATGTGTTCCGAAGCTCACCGGAATGCATTATTAAAAGTCTTGCACGCGGCATATGTGCCAGAGGAGATCACCGTTAATCAGCTGGAGACCGTGGTAGCAAATGTCAATACCAGCCATGGATTGGGTTTTACCAATGCTGATTTAACGACTGAGGGTTGTAACCACAATAAGGCTTTACACATCACCCTGGAATGCAAGGGTGCTGTTCTATCACATGTACTGGTAGACACTGGGTCTTCACTCAATGTCTTACCAAAGAAAGCCTTGGTGAAGTTGGAATATGATGGCTTGGCGTTGCGTCCAAGTAATTTGGTAGTGAGAGCATTTGACGGCTCTAAGAGATCAGTGCTAGGAGAGATTGATCTGCCAGTGATGATTGGCCCACAGACTTTTAAAATAACCTTCTATGTGATGGACATTCAGCCGGCCTACAGCTGTTTGTTGGGTAGACCTTGGATTCATGTCGCTGGCGCAGTTACGTCTACCCTTCACCAGAAGTTAAAATTCGAGTGGGAGGGCCAGATCATCACCATTTGTGGTGAAGAAGATATTTTTGTTAGCCATCTGGCTACATACAAATACATTGAGATGGATGGGGAGATCCACGAAACTATGAGTCAAGGGTTTGAGGCCTTGAACATAAATGAAGCATCCGCTGTACCTAGAACCTCGATGACATCTTATCAGCAAGCCCGGAAGGTTGTTGAAGAAGGGACTGCCCAAGGCTGGGGCAAGTTGTTGCCTGTAGAGAAGAAGGAGGATAGATTTGGGTTGGGTTACAAACCAACTCAACAAGATCAAGCAGAGGCTGCTAAGAAGCCCAATTTTGTCAGTGGGGGGATGCTCACCCCCGATGCAGTAAACAACTTGGAAGATGATTCGGAAGATGAGCGCAACTTGGAGAGCTGGATACGTCCAAGGATCCCGGGGAGCCGTATCTCAAACTGGTCTTCCCAGGAAATTATAAGGGTTACTCCTGCAGAGTAATTATTATTTCCTGTATATTTTAAGCATGCATCAAGTCTTGCATCTTGCCCAAGATGACAAGACTCATTTTGTAATCGGGCCATCTGTAATTTTGTGCAAATAGATCAATCAATGATAATCAGACATCTTTTGCAAATGAGTCTTTTTTTCTTTTCCGTTCACTGTTTTTCCATTCTTCTTTTTGTACAAAAAATAAATGGCAATGTTTTCAAAATGACAACTTTATTTCACTTTTCTAAACAAGATTAAAATCAATCACTAAAATGAACAAACTGAACCCTTGCAGAGAGTGCCTTCCAGACCGCACCGACAACAGCACGGCTATGACTTCGTATGACTTTGACAATCCAATCAATCAAGCTGATGAAGGGGTTGAAGAAGAGTATGAGCTTCCTGAAGAGCTAGCCAGGTTGTTGAGACAAGAGGAAAAGGTTATCACTCCTCATCAGGAGGAGGTCGAAACGATTAATCTTGGTACAGATGAAGATGTGAAAGAAGTTAAAATCGGGGCCTGCTTACAAGATTCAGTGAAGAGACAACTGATTGACCTACTTCAGGAATATGTGGATGTGTTTGCTTGGTCTTATCAAGATATGCCAGGGTTGGACACCGATATCGTTATGCACAAGCTGCCTTTAAGAGAAGACTGCCCACCAGTTAAACAGAAGCTACGCCGTACTCGCCCAGACATGGCAATGAAGATCAAAGAAGAGGTACAAAAGCAGTGGGACGCCGGATTCCTTGCTGTGACTAGCTATCCGCCGTGGGTTGCTAATATTGTACCTGTGCCTAAGAAAGACGGCAAAGTGAGAATGTGTGTTGACTACCGGGATCTGAACAGAGCCAGCCCGAAAGATGATTTCCCATTACCTCACATCGATGTATTGGTTGATAACACGGCTCAGTTCTCGGTATTCTCCTTCATGGACGGATTTTCAGGATACAATCAGATCAAGATGTCACCTGAAGACATGGAGAAGACAACTTTCATCACACCCTGGGGCACGTTCTGTTACAAGGTGATGCCATTCGGACTGAAGAATGCTGGTGCAACATATCAACGGGCTATGGTAACATTATTCCACGATATGATCCATAAAGAAATCGAGTGTTATGTGGATGACATGATTGCCAAGTCCCTCACGGAAGAAGACCACCTGGTAAATCTGCTGAAGTTATTCAAGCGTTTGAGGAAATACCAACTGAAGCTGAACCCCAACAAGTGCACATTCGGGGTGCGATCTGGTAAGCTGCTGGGCTTTATTGTGAGCGAGAAAGGGATTGAAGTTGACCCTGATAAAGTTAAAGCCATTCAAGAAATGCCTGCGCCAAAGTCTGAAAAAGAAGTTCGAGGGTTTTTAGGCAGATTGAACTACATTTCGAGGTTCATATCTCACCTTACAGCAACCTGCGAACCCTTGTTCAAATTGTTGAGAAAAGAACAAACGGTCAGGTGGAACGAAGACTGTCAGAAGGCTTTTGACAAGATCAAGGAGTACATACAGGAACCTCTAATCCTTATGCCTCCAGTTGAAGGAAGACCTCTGATAATGTACTTGACAGTATTAGAAGAGTCGATGGGGTGTGTGCTGGGCCAGCATGACGAGTCTGGTCGAAAAGAGTATGCAATTTACTACCTAAGCAAAAAGTTTACCGACTGTGAACAACGTTATTCACTGCTCGAGAAAACTTGCTGTGCTTTAGCGTGGGCTGCTCGCCGACTGAGACAGTATATGTTGACCCACACTACTTTATTGATCTCCAAGATGGACCCAGTTAAGTACATTTTTGAGAAGTCAGCACTTACCGGACGGGTTGCAAGATGGCAAATGATCCTCACAGAATATGACATCCAGTACACATCTCAGAAGGCCATCAAAGGCAGTGTATTGTCTGAATATCTTGCTGAGCAACCTATTGACGATTACCAGCCTATGAGATTTGACTTCCCCGATGAAGACATCATGTTCATAAAAGCAAAAGATCGTGAAGAGCCTATTCACACTGAAGGGCCTGACCCGGAAGAAGAATGGACTATGATGTTTGATGGGGCTGTTAATATGAATGGTCGTGGTGTTGGTGCAGTACTCATTACTCCTAAAGGAGTTCACATGCCTTTCTCGGCAAAACTCACCTTTAACTGCACTAACAACGAGGCTGAATACGAAGCTTGCATTATGGGTCTTGAGGAAGCTATTGACCTCAGGATCAAGACATTGACTGTATTCGGAGATTCAGCTCTGGTAGTTAATCAAACCAACGGCAAATGGTACACACACCAGGAATATCTGATACCTTACAGGGATTATACAAGGAGGTTATTGACTTTCTTCACAACAGTCAAGCTTGAGTATATCCCTCGGGACAAAAATCAGTTTGCAGATGCTCTGGCTACCATTTCATCCATGATCAAAGTTCAAGCTGCCAACTTCGTACCTCAAATTTCAGTGTCCAGACTTGACAGACCAGCATACGTGTTCGCAGCAGATGTTGTCAAAGATGATAAGCCATGGTTCCATGAAATTAAGTGCTTCTTGGAGGATCAAACATACCCACCTGGAGCATCTTCCAATGATAAGAAGACTTTGAGAAGGCTTGCTGGTAGTTTCTTCCTGAATACTGATGGTTCCCTGTACAAGAGAAACTTTGATATGGTACTTCTCAGATGTATTGATAGAACAGAAGCAGACTTGTTAATGCACGAGGTGCACGAAGGATCCTTTGGTACCCATGCGGGAGGACATGCAATGGCCAAGAAATTGCTAAGATTAGGTTATTACTGGATCACAATGGATGCCGACTGTTGTGCCTACGCCAGAAAATGCCATAAATGCCAGATTTATGCGGATAAGGTGCATGTGCCTCCCAATCCTTTGAATGTGATGTCTTCCCCCTGGCCCTTTGCTATGTGGGGCATTGACATGATTGGCAAGATTGAGCCTACTGTTTCAAATGGCCACAGATTCATCCTGGTTGCCATTGACTATTTCACTAAGTGGTTCGAAGCAGCTTCATATGCAAGCGTTACAAGGCAAGTGGTGGCCAGATTTCTGAAGAGAGATATCATCTGTCGATACGGAGTTCCCGAGTGAATCATTACTGATAATGGTTCCAACTTGAACAACAAAATGATGGCAGAACTGTGCCGGGACTTCAAGATCCAACACCACAATTCTTCTCCTTACAGGCCAAAAATGAATGGCGCTGTTGAGGTAGCTAACAAGAATATCAAGAAGATTGTGCAGAAGATGGTAGTCACCTACAAAGACTGGCATGAGATGCTACCGTTTGCCTTGCATGGGTACCGCACGTCAATCAGAACATCCACTGGGGCAACACCGTATCAGCTTGTGTATGGTATGGAGGCAGTCCTACCTGTTGAAGTTGAATTACCCTCCTTGCGGGTACTGATGGATGTTAAGCTGAACGAAGCAGAATGGGTCCGATCCCGATACGAACAACTGAGTCTGATCGAAAAGAAAAGATTGGCTGCAATCTGTCATGGGCAGTTGTATCAGAAAAGAATGAAGAAAGCCTTCGATCAGAAAGTTAGGCTCCGAGAGTACCAAGTAGGAGATCTTGTGCTGAAAAGAATCCTCCCTCCTCATACAGACCACAGGGGCAAGTGGACTCCAAATTATGAAGGACCATTCGTAGTAAAGAAAGTTTTCTCCGGTGGAGCACTGATGCTCAGCACTATGGATGGTGAAGACTTCCCGTCCCCTGTGAATTCAGATGCAGTTAAAAAATACTTCGCATAAAAATGACCCGCTGGACTTAAAAACAGAATGTAAGTCCAGGCAAAAATAGGGCATCCCGGCGAGTCAAAAACAGAATAAAAGACTCGGGCAAAAATAAAGGAAAATAAACAAAAATGTACACCCGCTGAGTTGAAAAGCCGCATTGGACAACTCAGGCAAAAATGGGTATCCTGATGGATTGAAAACCCGAAAGGGCGGTCCATGCAAAATAAGGGAATAAGCGAACAACTGCATGCTGAATTCGTCTGTATCACCTGCAACTTGGTAAGCCCCGAAAAGATCAAGCTTCTCTCAGAATCAGCCTTCTTCAGAAAGCAAGACGAGAAGAACGTCAAAAGTCATACGAGTCATAGCAAAGGGGAGCTCCTTGAAGCGTCGTCAACATTGCCAGCATTTTGTTCCTCAATTTGTAACAATCTCCTCATTTCAGGGGATTTGTTTCTTTGACTGTATCTTGCCAATTCAGGGCGCATGAATTAATAAAATCAGATTTTCAGTCATGTCTCGTCTCGTACATTTTATTTTCATTTGCAAAATGTCTGATGTCTTTAGGGATACTGATTGCATAAACACAGATGTTTCCTTCCTAAAGAATGCGTGCTTGCAGGAAATATACTCCTGGGAGTGTCTGGACTCCTATGATGGAATCTAGTAAGAGATACCTCGGGATTACTTGTACGTTTCTATCTTTGCAGGATTGCAGGTATTCAAAGCGCAGCATGAGGCATGAAAGCTTCATCCCAGCAAGTTGACAAATCAGCACTCACTCAAGTTTTAGCACCCAAAGTGCTTTCTCCCCAGCCGGGTTACCATTTACTATTCCTCCACAGTCAGGTGTAAGGCCTGGGGACCATCTCCCCACAGAGTTTCAGCCTCTATCCAGAAGAGCGACGCATGAAGGGATCACAACAGAGTAACGAGAGCTTCTACGAACCCCAGCTGGGGTCCCTCATTACCAGGATGGGTCTATTAGTGACCTATTTCCCCAAGCAGAATCATATGCTTCAGATCTACCAATGATTTCATCCCCAGCTGGGATGCCCATTTCAAACGGATCGGCCAGAGATCTTCACAGCAACGGGATCCGAATCCCGGATTGGTATCCTTACATAATCATAGCATTCGCATCATATTCACCCCCACAAAGCGTAGCATTCCGTCTAAAACGGAGCATTACGGCAAAAATCAAACATATTGCATAATCATAAGCCATGTTCTGAATCAAACACTTGTGAATAATGGATATCCATCAACAATATACAGAATGCTCCCCAGACTCCCCAACAGAGAGCTGAAGCTAAAACAGTTGCCTCACATTCACAAACATCAGTACATACTCCTTGTGGCACCCGTCCGTGTCATATCCCCAGCAGAAAGCCAAAGCGTTCCCTTTGCACTCGCAGATACACATATATATATAATTTTCTTGACATCCGTCTGTGTCACCTTCCCCAGCACAGTAACCTAAACACTTTGTATATCAGATACTTGTTTATACTATACTTTTCTCCTTTTGACACTCATCCGTGTCACTCTCCCTAGCAGGTTAAACACTCTCCTGTACACCACTCATACTTATTTCACTTATACAGATACCTGTCCGTATCTTGTATACACCACTTATATCATCTTAGATTCGACACTAGTCCGTGTTCTATGTTAACCAGTTGGTACTCGTCCGTACCATCATCTCAGAACATGCGTCAAGCGTTTGTTTCTACCTGATACTCGTCTGTATCATAGTCTTAAGGATGCTCGTCCGCATCTTTAATCCATACACTGTGTCAAACACTCGTGTCTTCTTGAAATTAGACACTCGTCTGTGTCTACCTTTCCCCAGAAGAATCTCCTCAGAATCAGCACTCGTCCGTGTTCTTTGTTAACCGGTTGATACTCGTCCGTATCATCATCTCTGAACACGCGTCAGTATTTGTTTCTACCCGATACTCATCCGTATCGTAGTCTTAGGGATGCTCGTCCGCATCTTTAATCTATACATAGCGTCAAAACACTTATACCTTTTATTTTTCGGATGTAAACACTCGTCCGTGTTTACTATTCCCCAGTAAAGTAAAATTTTCTTTTCTATCTGACATTCGTCCTATGTCATGATAAACCCTGAGAGCAGCCGTACCCTGCTAGGTGATCGTCCTTCACCTCTTGATGATCGTCCTTCATCATGCTCACCCGATGGCCGTCCCCATCGTCGACCTTTTCTATCCGACATTCGTCCTGTGTCGTGATATCTTTAGCAGCCGTCCCCTGCTAGATGATCGTCCTTCACCTTTTGATGATCGTCCTTCATCATTTTATCCGATGGCCGTCCCCATCGTTGATCTTGTTATCTGACATTCGTCCTACGTCATGATAAACCTTGAGAGCAGCCGTCCCCTGCTAGGTGATCGTCCTTCACCTCTTGATGATCGTCCTTCATCATGCTCGACCGATGGCCGTCCCCATCGTTGACCTTTTATCCGGCATTCGTCCTATGTCGCGATACTTTCGGCAGCCGTACCCTGCCAGGTGATCGTCCTTCACCTTAGATGACCGCCCCTCATCTTGTCCCCAACGGAGCAGCCGTCCCCTGCCAGGTGATCGTCATTCACCTTTGATGACCGTCCCTCATCATTATTTCATTTATTCTTTAACCCGATGGCCGTCCCCGTCGTGGTCCCTTTTCCTTTTCCTGATGATCGTCCTTCATCAGTTTAGCCCGATGGTCGTCCCCATCGTTGTTTACATTACTTTATGAACTTGATGGCCGTCCCCATCATTTTTCATTAATCCCCAGAGAACCTTACAGCTTTACTTGATGGCCGTCCCCATCATAATCCCCTTTATCCCCAGCATGTCGGCCGTCCCCGCCATTGCTTTACTTCCCGCACTTTTCCCAGCGTGTCGGCTGTCCCCGTCATTGCTCATCCCCCAGCAGTCGTCCTCTGCTCGACGGTCGTCCTCCGTCGCCCACACTTTACAATATACTTTATTTCCTTTTATAATCTATATCCCTTTTCTTCTTCATTCTATGAGTGCAAATTTTGGATTGTCTTTGGTATTCAACCACAAGTTATCTTGTTTGCCTGTTAAGCCGTTGCTTACATCCTGCACAGCTAACTCATGTTTGAATAGGGGCAGCTGTATACACCCCAAATTTGCCCTCACCCATTCACACCATGGCTTGTGATCCTTTCATATGCATAAGTTCAATCACAGCATCTCATACCACATTTTTAACACATTGCATTGGTTCAAAGTCATCTGCACCTAGGGTTTGTGATCTGAGCAATCCAAGAGCTTTTTGAGCCACTCCAAAGGTCATCAATCACTTCAAAGGGGTCCATGTGTGTTCAAGCATCATATTATGTCCTCTCAAAGTCAAGAATGTCAAAGAATCACAAGAACTGAGATTGGTATGGAAGCAGAGTCAGGTTTGACTGCACAGATGACCTAAAATTAGGGTTTTGGTTTCAGAGGCCATAACTCCAATTTTTTTGGTCATTATTGTTTCTATTGGTCTCTACATGGTATAGGGAGCATGCATATCAATTTTCATGAAGAAATTCCATAGGGAAGTCATCTGATCAAGAGTTGACTTTTCAAGCAAGTCAGTGTAAAATCAGGGCATCTGAGGCCCCCAATGACCCAACCAAAGGGTGTTCTTCATCATTTTGATTATGTATGATCTTTATTTGATCATAGAAGATGTTGGAAGTTCACAAAATTGAAGAATTTCAAGTCATTTGCAAAGTTGACTTTTTGGGAAAGTTTGACTTTTAATGAAATTGCCATTTTGGGAAACTTTTTCAACCCTTGCTTTTTGATTCAAAAGTGCTTCAAATGGAAAAACTTTGGTCATGAAAGTTATAGAATGGATCATTCCCTTTTCAAAAAGTACAAGAACATGACCTAATTCATTTTGGATCAAAAGTTATGACTTGTCAAAGTTGGCTAAAATCACAAAATTTGAAGTTTTCCACCAAAGAGACATTTTGCAAAATGTATTGTTCAAGTGTTCTAAAGGCCTCAAATGTGTATCATTTCTTCACAACATGCTCATGCAACATCTAAAATTCAGAATGGGCCAAGAGATCACTCATCTTCATGACTTATGGAGCAAGATTTCTCAAAGGGAACAAAAGTGAAGCAAGTTGCAAAAACTCACTCAAGTGTGAATCTACTTGCTTGCTGACTTCACAAACAATCCTATGGCTCTCCACACATCTTGCTGCGCAGGACACCCCATCTGTCCTTGGCTAGCTAGTAGCCCATGCCTCTCTTACACAACTTTGACATTTTGGCAACTTGAGCCATACCAATCACAAAAGCACACATCAACTCATCTGACCAATCCCATTAGTTTATGCAAACAAAAAGCAAGCCAAAGCACATAATACACAAGCCTGAAAGCACACACAAGACAGCTCTCTCATTTTCACCTCATTTTGCAAAAGCTTTCGAAACACTCTCCACAAGCTGCAAACACACAAACCAACTTCACAAATCAACTCAGCATGCTTCACTGATCAAAAACCACCCATCACCATAGCCTAAAACTCCCTGAATCAGAAATACGATTTCCACCCCACCTTGAACAGAACTTCTGCCATCTCTCAAACCATCCATTATAAACTTCAAACAAGCATTGGAAGCTTCTCAGGGGGTCCAGTGGAGTTGATTGAAAGCAAGAAATCAGCCAGAAAGTGCCAGAAACCAAAGCTTCAGTTCAGGTATCCATCAAGAACAAATTTTCCAGAACTCATTTTACTTGTTATAAATTGATTCTATATGATATCCTGATCATCATGATGTGTTTAAAAATGAAAATGGTGGAATATTGAGCATGTATGAACTGTCTGAAACTTTTTGCCCTAAATGAGTTTTGCTTCGATTTGCTTGATTAATGGATGAAAAATGATGTTTGTTTGGGGGTTTTGATTCAGTGTTGAATGGGGATGAATTCTGGGCAGTTAGATTTCATTTTTATTGCGTGTAGAGGGAGTTAGAAATTTGGCTCGTCGGAGAAGATGACTGGAACCACTGTTCCGGTCATCTGAAAGTAATTAGGGCATTTAATTAGGGCACTAATCATAATTAGCAAGTTTGAATACTGACCGTCCAGATGCGCGCCAGGTCAATTCGCGCGCGTGTGAGTTCAAATCTCAGCCTTTGATCTTGCTGACTTTTCTATTTTTCAGTTTTATTTCATTTTTATTTCATTTAATTTCATTTGTTTTGTTTAATTTATTTAAAATAGCAAAAATCATTTAAAAATTCTGAAAATTTTTATGCAAGCTTTTATTAATTTTCAGAAACCAAAAACATTTTTATTTTTATTTTTTTGCATTAAAAATTATTTTTAAATCATTTAAAAGTTTATTTTTAATTAATTAATGAGAATTAATTAATTAAAAATACTTTTAGGTATTTAAAAATCACAAAAAAATTCATGAAACCTTTAACATCATTTAGAAACATTGTCAAACCCTCAAACCAAATTTCTTTTTTGATCTTAATGCATTTTGACAATTTTCCATGGAATTAATTCTATTTCAAAGCATTATTTTGATCCAATGTTCAAAAATTCATTTCTGCCTAGTCTTTAAGAGTTGGACTTTGATTCTTTTTGCATTGCATCTTGCATATCATGAAGTTTATAGGATTAAATTGGCATGATTTGATCTTGCATTTTCAATTTGTTTGACATTTTTCTTGACAAGGTACCCTAAAACCCTAGAAATCTTAGGAAATTCATAACTTTCACTAGGTTAAGAATTGGGTCCCCTCCTTTGGGCAGTGAATTTGTATAGGTTTAGGGTTCCCTTGAGTACATTTTCAATTTTTTATCTTGTTGTTTTCTTCTGGTTTTGGGTTTTGTTTTGTGCATTGATCATTAACCCTAATTTGGGCTTCCTTTTGCATTCATCTTGCACTTGCTTGCATACCATGACTTGCCATGACATTCTATGCATCTATTTGATCCATGACACATCTTAAGACATATTAGAAGCATGTTTGATCATTACATCTTTCATTTGCCATGTTGTATGTCATTTGCATCCCATAACTTTTCATGTATGTCCATAGTTCTAAGCATGCTCCTCTTGCATCCATATGTTTGTATGATCATCCCCATGCTTTGTTTCATGTTTGCATCATCTCATAGAATTATTGTCATCATAATTATGCTTCTGGTTTTGGTTTGCATCATGCCATTCCATCTCATTTTGCATTACATTTCATCCATTTTTGCTAACTTTTCAGGTGGTAAGTTCTTTGAGAAGTGAATTTGCCTTCACTTCTCACAATTTATTTTCATCTCTCTTATGCATCATTGCTGCATTTTATTTTGTGTTTGAGATTGAGCTTGCTCTTTCTTCTTCTCCTTACTTTCTTTCCTTAAGTGACTTGTCTTCTTAAATGAAGCAAGTTACTTTGCTTCTCTTTGATCCTTTCATCTGCTTCCTGGTGGTTTCTTTGAAGAATTCTCTTGTAAACTTCACAAACCTTAGGAACAACCAAGCATGACAATAATTAGGGTTTTTATTAGTCCCCCATTTAGTTTTACCTTTGTGTCATCTCTTGAGTCTTCTCTTCTCATCTCATAATCAGGGACTAAACCCTAAAGGCTTTAAGGCTCTGTGATTAAGTTTATGCCTGCATCCTTCTATTAGGATGGAGTGTATAACTTTAATCCTAAGTGTCAAACCCTTGATGTGTTTAACTCCTTTAATCAATCCACTTAATAATCATCAAGACATCAAGCTTGTAACTTGGGCCTTGCATTAGGGTTCTAATTCTTCCTTAATTTGTTAAGAAGGACTAACCCTAGTGTTAATGGACAAGTCCTCCTCAAGTTGTCTTACAAACCCTAAAAATCACTTCTTCATCATACCATTAACTAAAATCCACTTAATAAAGGCTTTGTTTTGTCATGAGTTTAATCCCTAATCATGGATTAAGTTGAGAAGCTTTCCTCAGCTTAAACACCCTCATCTATTATCCTTCTATTAGGATGGTGTAATGAGTCTGTTTAATCCCTGATTATGGCTTAATCTCATTACTTAACACTAAACAAAAACAACAAAAACATCTAAATAATCACAAGTAGGTTAATGATCTTAATCCTACATCATGGTGATTAAGTGTGAGAAGCTGACTTCACACTTAAGGTATTCTCATTACCCCTGATCAGAGGGAAGATGTGATGAGTTTACTAAATCCATTGGTTTAGGCTTAAGCTCATTAACTTATGACAAACTTTCAAAAGCAATAAAAGACTGAAAACTCAAAAACAAACAATAATCGTCTCCTTCGGGATTCTTTTCTCATCATCTTCACTCATAAACGAGAACTTGCTTCTTCCGTCTAATGCAAGACAGTTTGCACCTGAGCCAGACAGGTCATACACTTGAGCATAGACAAGTAAGCAGTTCACAAGTCAATTCACCTTTCAGTCTCTTTGGGTCGAACTATGGTGTTCTGACCTCCTCATTGCACGAGAGGATACGTAGGCATAACTCAACAGTTATCGAACAAAAGTCTCTGTATATTCCCCCTCCTTCTAGCCTTATTCTTTAGCCTCATTATCATGAGCATTTCATCTTTGTTCTTACACTGACACTTCACTTATACACTTCACTTCTCTTACACTGACACTTGCATCCTTTTCCAGCTCTTTGTATACAAAATTGCACTGACACTACCCCTTTAAAACACAAATCTTTCAAGCGTGGATCCCGTCGAGTACGGCGGACAATCTGGGTGCTAATACCTTCCCAGGTTGTAACCAACCCCCTTTCTCAGTCTCTCTGGTTCGCAACCGTCTTATCCATATCTTTCTAGGTCTATGCAGCATTGCCTTTCCTCCGGGATAAAAATACCTAGCTGGCGACTCTTTTCTTTTCCTGTGAGTTCACTACTGTGTGTTCCCACATCATCCTTTCGCCGACCGTTTGCGTCTGTACCTTTATTTGAGCTCAGTCTCACTTATCGGGAGCGACACCACCAAATCAAGAATCAAAGGGTCACCAGCAAAACAAGATGACTGCCACTTCCAAGCAAACTTTAAAAGCTTCATCTTCACTCTTGCAAAGTCAAAACAAATGCATGTGTAAAGTTAACTGAACATAGGACTGGAGAACATCACGAAGAGGGGGTGGGTACAAATCATTTGAGCCTTATACCTTTGTTTCTCAAAACCATTAAACAGACTATATTACAACCCTCAAAAGTCCTAATTGAGGCAGGGTTTATTCTGAAAGCATGCTACCAACAAGGTTGCGTAAACTGACTCCCATATATTTGCTAATCTTCAAATCTTGATTACACATTATTCTTGCTGCATCTTTCAAGCAATTTCTAAATCAGCACCTCGTTTGGGCTAACGGTCCATTCGTCACACTATCACAACATTCAAATAAATTTACTTTTTCAAAACTTACATGAACTTTACATTAATACTACCATTTGTGTATGAATAATTTAATTGCAATTTAGTGCTTGACATTAGTGCAATCCCCAACAAGCGGCAATCAAAAGAGAAATTTGAACTTCATTGGTGCCAACTTGAATCAAGACTACCTCAACAGTCCAATCAGGGGCAAATCATCTTCAAACAGTTCAATTAGGGGCAGACGCCTACCAAATAAAGACACTGGGGCAGATCATGTCTTGTTCATTCTCAAAGCTTCCCCACTAGAATATTTTTTAATACCATACAAGCAGGGGCAGCCATACAAAGAGAAAGTCTTCCTCTCTCTTCTCCCCAGCTGAACAGGCAGTCCTCGCTAGACGTTAGCAATAGTCCAAAGCAAATCAGTTCTCATGCTTCAATCAAGTCACTTTGTTCATCAGCAAGTAACTGAACTTAGAGCTTTCAGATCCATCGTCTGATCGCGCATCGTCGAAGATCGAGTGTCGGGAAATCAATCCCTCCACCCACCCAAAGTCCAATCATTATTGGCAACTACCAAAACAAAAGTCCACCAAGCTGGCATCTTTCTATCGCTCATATGCATCATTATGCATCCTCAATGTCATTACGCATCATTTACATTAATCATTTACAGCATGTGCATAATTTGCATACCTAAATAAATCAGATTTTCATATCCCTAACGTTTTAACTTATATCTCAATACATAAGCACTTGCATCGTATCTCCATCCTTATGGAATACCATCTCAAAAAACAGTCAAGCATAGTTACATAATTCAGGATCCATGATCAACCCAAGTTTCCAGTCATTTCCCCAACGAATGTCAGGATCATATTAATCAAAGATTCCAGGCATCTCCTCGGCGGATTCGATGGCTGTATTTAAATTTCATCTGCCTTATCATCCTCTGGTGATAAGTGATTTTTATTTTCAGTCTTTCGCCTATCATCCTCTGTTGATAGTGATCCTTTATTTTTCTGTCTTTCGCCTATCATCCTCTGTTGATAGTGATTCTTTATTTTTCTGTCTTTCACCTATCATCCTCTGTTGATAGTGATCCTTTATTTTTCTGTCTTTCGCCTATCATCCTCTGTTGATAGTGATCCTTTATTTTTCTGTCTTTCGCCTATCATCCTCTGTTGATAGTGATCCTTTATTTTTCTGTCATTCGCCTATCATCCTCTGTTGATAGTGATCCTTTATTTTTCTGTCTTTCGCCTATCATCCTCTGTTGATAGTGATCCTTTATTTTTCTGTCATTCGCCTTTCATCCTCTGTTGATAGTGATCCTTTATTTTTCTGTCTTTCGCCTATCATCCTCTGTTGATAGTGATCCTTATTTTTCTGTCATTCGCCTATCATCCTCTGTTGATAGTGATCCTTTATTTTTATGTCTTTCGCCTATCATCCTCTGTTGATAGTGATCCTTTATTTTTCTGTCATTCGCCTATCATCCTCTATTGATAGTGATCCTTTATTTTTCTGTCTTTCGCCTATCATCCTCTGTTGATAGTGATTCTTTATTTTTCTGTCTTTCGCCTATCATCCTCTGTTGATAGTGATCCTTTATTTTTCTGTCTTTCGCCTATCATCCTCTGTTGATAGTGATCCTTTATTTTTCTGTCTTTCGCCTATCATCCTATGTTGATAGTGATTCTTTATTTTTCTGTCTTTCGCCTATCATCCTCTGGTGATAGTGATCCTTTATTTTTCTGTCTTTCGCCTATCATCCTCTGGTGATAAGTGATTTTTTATTTTTCAGTTATTCGTCTTATCATCCTCTGGTGATAAGTGATTTTTATTTTTCTGTCTTTCGCCTATCATCCTCTGTTGATAGTGATTCTTTACTTTTCTGTCTTTCGCCTTATCATCCTCTGTTGATAAGTGATTTTATTTTCAGTCGGTTGCCTTATCATCCTCTGTTGATAAGTGAGTTTATTTTCAGTTATTCGCCTATCATCCTCTGTTGATAAGTGAGTTTATTTTCAGTTATTCGCCTTATCATCCTCTGTTGATAAGTGATTTTATTTTTAGTCGGTTGCCTTATCATCCTTTGTTGATAAGTGAGTTTATTTTCAGTTATTCGCCTTATCATCCTCTGTTGATAAGTGAGTTTATTTTCAGTTATTCGCCTTATCATCCTCTGTTGATAAGTGAGTCTATTTTCAGTCATTTGCCTTATCATCTTCTGGTGATAAGTGATTTATTTGGTCAATTTGTTTCTTGCTATGTCACCCATCATTTCCAGTTCATTTCATCTGCCATTTTCACGATTTCTTTCTTTATCAGACAAATTTGGAGTCTGCTAATATCTAATTATCTTATACCTTGAAAGGTTGAACGCAAGCCAGTTCATCTTACTCGGTCTAAGCCAATTCGATAGGGGCATCTGTCATACCCCGAATTTGTCCTACCCGCACTTTTTTTATTGACTAACCATCATTTCAAAAAATCCAAAAATATGTATTATTTTATTTTTCTGTCTAGCGAATATTCCAAAATCAAAAAATGCATTTATTTTCAAAATTAAGAAATTTGAATTATATATTTTTTTAGTCTTTTATTTCTATCTTTATTATTTAGTTTGTTTTTTTTATTTATCAAAAATATATAATACAAAAAAGAGAGTCTATTGTTATTATTATTTCTATTAGAATTTTTTTTTCGTAATTCTATTTTCCATCTAAAAAAATCCATTCATTATTTTCAAAAAAAATTAATTTCTCACATCATAGATTTTACATTTTTTTTTATTATCCAAAAATATATACAAAAAAAAATATCTACTTTTCTTATTAGAAACTATTAGTTTTCTATTATTATTATTATTATTATTATTATTATTATTTTATTTTTTTTCTTTTTCTTTTTCTTATTATTATTATCCCGAATTTCATATTATTATTTTTTATTTGTTATTAGTTTATTTTTATTCTTGTTATTATTATTATTATCATAAAATTTAAAAAAATAGAGAAAGGAAAAGAGAAAGGTTGAAAATTGTCAGATATATGGAGTATATATTTATTAATGCAGTTTTATTAATGGATGTATACCCGCCCCAATGGATGGACTTGTGTTTGTGTTACTATAAGGGCTAGGGTTCGATTCTTGCCACCATCCTTTCTCTTGTGCTTTTTCTTTTTCTATTTTTACTAGCATTATTCCTTTTTTATTGTTTCTCATTACTATTATTATATTTTATGTATTATTATTATAATTATTATTAGTATTATAGTCATTATTATTACTATTATTATTATCACTATTATTCCTATTAATATTAATATTATTATTTTTATGTTTATTCACCCATGTTAATCCAGCATACAGCACAACAAACACCCAATTTTTTTTCTCACATGCTCACTCCACTCTCCAACATTCTGCAACTTCCCACTACAACAAAATCAAAACCAATTTTCACAGCAAAGCAAAATCTTTCATCCTCATCCAAAATCATAGAATATTCCTCTAAATCTTTTCCCCCAAGTTTGCCACAATTACCCTCATATAATTCCTCCTATAAATCAGTACCACTTTACTCTTCCAAAACAGGCTTGAAGAGCAGAAAAATCTCTGCCAAAACCAATACACCAAGCTTCAAAATTTACTTACCACTAACCTTTCTTCATCACCATTAACTCCATAAATATAAACCAAAAATAATAAGCACAGAACAATAAATCACCACTTTTCAACCATTCTCTATTTTTAAACTATCATAACCCTTTTTTTCCAAAACAAAAAAAATCAGAAAATGAAATCCAAAAAAAATAGAAAAAGAATGTGAACCGTGAGAAATCCACCTTGAAACGAAATCCACAGTAATCCAACTCTCCATCATCACCATCCGAAACTCTCATCACCAAAACCATCTTCAATCTTCCGAAACTAAATCACAAACGCAAACCCACCACCTTCAAACTGTCGGCCGACCATCATCACCACTGTTCCACCTAACGCTCCAACACCGGCCGTCAACCTTTCAAAAGCGCAGAAAACAGCCATCAAAGCTTGAACCGCCGTGGGTGAGACGCATAACCGCTTCGCAGACGAACACGACCCACATCACCGCACAGACCCGCGAACGACATCCCCGACGCCGGGAGAAACGCCGAGATTCCGGAACAAAAAACCAGAAAAACTGAGAGGGTGAACCGTGGCCACAGATCGCCGAAATCGTTGTTCGTAGAGGGTGGATTCTCATATTTATTTTCTGGGAAACGCGTTTCAATGAGAAGAAAGAGGTGGAATCACTTTTTTTGTTTTTTTTCTTTTATTTATTGGTTGCTGAGTCATTAGATTATTCTTATGTTATTTTTGGGCATTGAAAGCCCATTTGATGCCATCTCACATCACGTTAACCAACACACCTTCCTCTGTTTTTTTGTAAAAAAAGAAAAATAAAAAAACGTTTTATCTTTCCTGCATATATTCAACCGATGCACTTCATTTTTTTTTCTCTTTTCCATTAATTGTCCTTATTTTTAGGTTTTGTTTCATATAAGTATTAAAACATTATTATTCTATATATATATCAATCTCTATGTATTTGTCTCATTTAAACTAAGTATTAAAACATTATTATTTTATATATATCAATCTCTATGTATTTGTCTCATTTAAACTAAGTATTAAAACATTATTATTTTATATATATCAATCTCTATGTACTTGTCTCATTTAAACTAAGTATTAAAACATTATTATTTTATATATATATCAATCTCTATGTATTTGTCTCATTTAAACTTTATTTTCGTATATGCATATATATGTATTTATATATTTCTATTTTTAGGGCCAATGATATTAAAACAAATTAAATTATTTCCGATACTCTTAATCGGAAAATTTAATTATTATGAGGCCTCCTATTTTATTAATTATGTAATTATGTAATTCAATTTCAAATGAAAATAAATTTAATTCAATTTTTTATTTTTGTATTATTTCAATTGTTTAGCACTTTATTAAATTCATTCAATTTATTTATTTATATTATTTCATTCCAATTTATTTGTCGCAAATTAATTTTATTTCTTTTTTAACGCTTTAATCAATTTGCGAACCATGTAAGCCGAGCATCGCGTCTCGCCATCAACTTTTCTGAACTCGACAATTCGAATATTTTTTCATAATTAAAACAACGGATTAACTGAATTCTGGAGTCTCGCATTCCTCGAATTCTTGAATGGACACTCCCGAGGCTCGCCCCGCGGGACGTCGCTCATTCGACTTTCCGAAATTAAAATTTTTTAATCCACATATTAAATAATGAAAGAATTGAATTCTGGAGTCTCGCATTCCTCGAATTCTCGAATAAACTCTCCTGAGGCCCGCCCCTCAAGACGCAGTTTATTTATCCTTTCATTCTTCAAAAAACATTAATTAAATCGGACATTTCTTCAAGAGAACATGATTTAAATCCTTTCTATCTCACAAACAAGCTAGCGCTTCAGCCTCCTATCGCGAGCAGACAAGCCAACACTTAGCAGTAGAATGCGGTTTAAATAACTGTTCATCAAAT